>JANIIK010000781.1:0-35088 GCA_027704905.1 Muraenolepis orangiensis
AATATATGCACACAATGTCGGATAAGTGTATGACTATGAGCACTGGTCCTGACCCACACACATCCATCTCCAATCCGAATATAGGCACACAATGTCGGATAAGTTTAGACTATGAGCACTGGTCCTGACCCCACACACACTCCATCTCCAATCCGAATATAGGCACACAATGTCGGATGAATGTTTAACTAAAAGCACTGGTCCTCACCCCCACACAAACTCCATCTCCAATCGGAATATATGCACACAATGTCGGATAAGTGTATGACTATGAGCACTGTTCCTGACCCACACACATTCCATCTCCAATCCGAATATTGGCACACAATGTCGGATAAGTTTAAGACTATGAGAACTGGTCCTGACACCACACACACTCCATCTCCAATCCGAATATAGGCACTCAATGTCGGATGAATGTTTGACTGACTAAAGCACTGGTCCTGACCCCCACACACACTCCATCTCCAATCCAAATATAGCCACACAATGTCGGATGAGTGTATGACTATGAGCACTGGTACTGACCCACACACACTCCATCTCCAATCCGAATATAGGCACTCAATGTCGGATGATTGTATGACTATGAGCACTGGTCCTGACCCAACACACACTCCATCTCCAATCCGAATATAGGCACTCAATGTCGGACGATTGTATGACTAAAAGCACTGGTCCTCACCCCCACACACACTCCATCTCCAATCCGAATATGGGCACACACTGTCGGATGAGTGATTGACTAAAAGCACTGGTACTGACCCCACACACACTACATCTCCCATCCAGACAGAGGCACACAATATCGGATGAATGTTTGACCAAAAGCACTGGTCCTGACCCCAACACACACTCCATCTCCAATCCGAATATTGGCACACAATGTCGGATGAGTGTATGACTATGAGCACTGGTCCCGACCCCACACACACTCAATCTCCAATCCGAATATAAGCACACAATGTCGTATGAATGTTTGACTAAAACCACTGGTCCCCACCCCCACACACTCCATCTCCAATCCGAAAATAGGCACACAATTTCAGATGTGTGTATGACTAAAAGCACTGGTCCTGACCCCACACACACTCCATCTCCAATCCGAATATAGGCACACAATGTCGGATGAATGTTTGACTACAAGCACTGGTCCTCACCCCCACACACACTCAATCTCCAATCCGAATATAGGCACACAATGTCGGATGAATGTTTGACTAAAAGCACTGGTCCTCACCCCCACACACACTCCATCTCCAATCCGAATATAGGCACACAATGTCGGAAAAGTGTATGACTATGAGCACTGGTCCTGACCCCCACACAGTCCATCTCCAATCCGAATATAGGCACTCAATGTTGGATGATGTGTATGACTAAAAGCACTGGTCCTGACCCCCACACACACTCCAACTCCAATCCGAATATAGGCACACATTGTCGGATGAATGTTTAACTAAAAGCACTGGTCCTCACCCCCACACAAACTCCATCTCCAATCAGAATATAAGCACACAATGTCGGATAAGTGTATGACTATGAGCACTGGTCCTGACCCCCACACACTCCATCTCCAATCCGAATATAGGCACTCAATGTCGGATGTTGTATGACTAAAGCATGGTACTGACCCACACACACTCATCTCCATCGAATAGGCACACAATGTCGGATGAATGTTTGACAAAGCACTGGTCCTGACCCCACACACACTCCATCTCCAATCCGAAAATAGGCACTCAATGTCGGATGTGTGTATGACTAAAAGCACTGGTCCTGACCCCCACACACACTCCATCACCAATCCGAATATAGGCACACAATGTGGGATGAATGTTTGAATAAAAGCACTGGTCCTCACCCCCACACAAACTCCATCTCCAATCCGAATATAGCCACACAATGTCAGATGAGTGTATGACTATGAGCACTGGTCCTGACCCCACACACACTCCATCTCCAATCCGAATATAGGCACTCAATGTCGGATGATTGTAAGACTAAAAGCACTGGTCCTCACCCCCACACACAGTCCATCTCCAATCCGAATATGGGCACACAACTGTCGGATGAGTGTTTGACTAAAAGCACTGGTACTGACCCCCACACACACTCCATTTCCCATCAGAAAATAGCACTCAATGTCGGATAAGTGTATGACTATGAGCACTGTTCCTGAACCACACACATTCCATCTCCAATCCGAATATTGGCACATAATGTCGGATAAGTGTAAGACTATGAGAACTGGTCCTGACACCACACACACTCATCTCCAATCCGAATATAGGCACTCAATGTCGGATGAATGTTTGATTAAATGCACTGGTCCTGACCCCCACAAACACTCATTCTCCAATCCGAATATAGGCACACAATGTCGGATAAGTGTATGACTATGAGCACTGGTCCTGACCCCCACACACTCAATCTCCAATCCGAATATAGGCACACAATGTCGGATGAATGTTTGACTAAAAGCACTGGTCCTCACCCCCACACACACTCAATCTCCAATCCAAATATGGCACACAATGTCGGATGAATGTTTGACTAAAAGCACTGGTCCTCACCCCCACACAGTCCATCTCCAATCCGAATATAGGCACACAATGTGGATAAGTGTATGACTAGAGCACTGGTCCTGACCCCCACACACTCCATCTCCAATCCGAATATAGGCACACAATGTCGGATAAGTGTATGACAATGAGCACTGGTCCTGACCCCCACACACTCCATCTCCAATCCGAAAATAGGCACTCAATGTTGGATGTGTGTATGACTAAAAGCACTGGTCCTGACCCCCACACACACTCCACTCCAATCCGAATATAGGCACACATTGTCGGATGAATGTTTAACTAAAAGCACTGGTCCTCACCCCCACACAAACTCCATCTCCAATCGGAATATAAGCACACAATGTCGGATAAGTGTATGACTATGAGCACTGGTCCTGACCCCCACACACTCCATCTCCAATCCGAATATAGGCACACAATGTTGGATAAGTGTATGACAATGAGCACTGGTCCTGACCCCCACACACTCCATCTCCAATCCGAAAATAGGCACTCAATGTCGGATGTGTGTATGACTAAAAGCACTGGTCCTGACCCACACACACACTCAATCTCCAATCCAAATATAGCCACACAATGTCGGATGAATGTTTGACTAAAAGCACTGGTCCTCACCCCCACACACACTCCATCTCCAATCCGAATATAGGCACACAATGTCGGAAACGTGTATGACTATGAGCACTGGTCCTGACCCCCACACAGTCCATCTCCAATCCGAATATAGGCACTCAATGTTGGATGTGTGTATGACTAAAAGCACTGGTCCTGACCCCCACACACACTCCAACTCCAATCCGAATATAGGCACACATTGTCGGATGAATGTTTAACTAAAAGCACTGGTCCTCACCCCCACACAAACTCCATCTCCAATCGGAATATAGCACACAATGTCGGATAAGTGTATGACTATGAGCACTGGTCCTGACCCACACACACTCCATCTCCAATCCGAATATAGGCACACAATGTCGGATAAGTGTATGACTATGAGCACTGGTCCTGACCCCACACACACTCCATCTCCAATCCGAATATAGGCACTCAATGTCGGATGATGTTTGACTAAAGCACTGGTCCTGACCCCACACACACTCCATCTCCAATCCGAATATAGGCACACAATGTCGGATGAATGTTTGACTAAAAGCACTGGTCCTCACCCCCACACACACTCCATCTCCAATCCGAATATAGGCACACAATGTCGGATGAGTGATTGACTAAAAGCACTGGTACTGACCCACACACACTCCATCTCCAATCCGAAGATAGGCACACAATGTCGGATGAATGTTTGACTAAAAGCACTGGTCCTGACCCCAACACACACTCCATCTCCAATCCGAATATAGGCACACAATGTCGGATGAGTGTATGACTATGAGCACTGGTCCCGACCCCACACACACTCCATCTCCAATCCGAATATAGGCACACAATGTCGGATGAATGTTTGACTAAAAGCACTGGTCCCCACCCCCACACACACTCCATCTCCAATCCGAAAATAGGCACACAATGTCGGATGTGTGTATGACTAAAAGCACTGGTCCTGACCCCCACACACACTCCATCTCCAATCCGAATATAGGCACACAATGTCGGATGAATGTTTGACTACAAGCACTGGTCCTCACCCCCACACACACTCCATCTCCAATCCGAATATAGGCACACAATGTCGGATGAATGTTTGACTAAAAGCACTGGTCCTCACCCCCACACACACTCCATCTCCAATCCGAATATAGGCACACAATGTCGGAAAAGTGTATGACTATGAGCACTGGTCCTGACCCCCACACAGTCCATCTCCAATCCGAATATAGGCACTCAATGTTGGATGTGTGTATGACTAAAAGCACTGGTCCTGACCCCCACACACACTCCATCTCCAATCCGAATATAGGCACACAATGTCGGATGAATGTTTGACTAAAAGCACTGGTCCTCACCCCCACACAAACTCCATCTCCAATCCGAATATAGCACACAATGTCGGATAAGTGTATGACTATGAGCACTGGTACTGACCCACACACACTCCATCTCCAATCCGAATATAGGCACTCAATGTCGGATGATTGTATGACTATGAGCACTGTTCCTGACCCAACACACACTCCATCTCCAATCCGAATATAGGCACTCAATGTCGGACGATTGTATGACTAAAAGCACTGGTCCTCACCCCCACACACACTCCATCTCCAATCCGAATATGGCACACACTGTCGGATGAGTGATTGACTAAAAGCACTGGTACTGACCCACACACACTACATCTCCCATCCGAACATAGGCACACAATGTCGGATGAATGTTTGACTAAAAGCACTGGTCCTGACCCCAACACACACTCCATCTCCAATCCGAATATAGGCACACAATGTCGGATGAGTGTATGACTATGAGCACTGGTCCCGACCCCACACACACTCAATCTCCAATCCGAATATAGGCACACAATGTCGGATGAATGTTTGACTAAAAGCACTGGTCCTCACCCCCACACACACTCCATCTCCAATCCGAAAATAGGCACACAATTTCGGATGTGTGTATGACTAAAAGCACTGGTCCTGACCCCCACACACACTCCATCTCCAATCCGAATATAGGCACACAATGTCGGATGAATGTTTGACTACAAGCACTGGTCCTCACCCCCACACACACTCAATCTCCAATCCGAATATAGGCACACAATGTCGGATGAATGTTTGACTAAAAGCACTGGTCCTCACCCCCACACACACTCCATCTCCAATCCGAATATAGGCACACAATGTCGGAAAAGTGTATGACTATGAGCACTGGTCCTGACCCCCACACACTCCATCTCCAATCCGAATATAGGCACTCAATGTCGGATGTGTGTATGACTAAAAGCACTGGTCCTGACCCCCAACCACACTCCATCTCCAATCCGAATATAGGCACACAATGTCGGATGAATGTTTGACTAAAAGCACTGGTCCTCACCCCCACACACACTCCATCTCCAATCCGAATATAGGCACACAATGTCGGATGAGTGTATGACTATGAGCACTGGTCCTGACCCCACACACACTCCATCTCCAATCCGAATATAGGCACTCAATGTCGGATGATTGTAAGACTAAAAGCACTGGTCCTCACCCCCACACACAGTCCATCTCCAATCCGAATATGGGCACACAACTGTCGGATGAGTGTTTGACTAAAAGCACTGGTCCTGACCCCCACACACACTCCATCTCCCATCCGAAAATAAGCACTCAATGTCGGATAAGTGTATGACTATGAGCACTGGTCCTGACCCACACACACTCCATCTCCAATCCGAATATAGGCACACAATGTCGGATAAGTGTAAGACTATGAGCACTGGTCCTGACCCCACACACACTCCATCTCCAATCCGAATATAGGCACTCAATGTCGGATGAATGTTTGACTAAAGCACTGGTCCTGACCCCCACACACACTCCATCTCCAATCCGAATATAGGCACACAATGTCGGATAAGTGTATGACTATGAGCACTGGTCCTGACCCCCACACACTCCATCTCCAATCCGAATATAGGCACACAATGTCGGATGAATGTTTGACTAAAAGCACTGGTCCTGACCCCCACACACACTCAATCTCCAATCCGAATATAGGCACACAATGTCGGATGAATGTTTGACTAAAAGCACTGGTCCTCACCCCCACACACACTCCATCTCCAATCCGAATATAGGCACACAATGTCGGATAAGTGTATGACTATGAGCACTGGTCCTGACCCCCACACACTCCATCTCCAATCCGAATATAGGCACTCAATGTCGGATGTGTGTATGACTAAAAGCACTGGTCCTGACCCCACACACACTCCATCTCCAATCCGAATATAGGCACACAATGTCGGATGATGTGTATGACTAAAAGCACTGGTCCTGACCCCCACACACACTCCATCTCCAATCCGAATATAGGCACACAATGTCGGATGAATGTTTGACTAAAAGCACTGGTCCTCACCCCCACACACACTCCATCTCCAATCCGAATATAGGCACACAATGTCGGATAAGTGTATGACTATGAGCACTGGTCCTGACCCCCACACAGTCCATCTCCAATCCGAATATAGGCACTCAATGTCGGATGTGTGTATGACTAAAAGCACTGGTCCTGACCCCCACACACACTCCAACTCCAATCCGAATATAGGCACACAATGTCGGATGAATGTTTGACTAAAAGCACTGGTCCTCACCCCCACACACACTCCATCTCCAATCCGAATATAGGCACACAATGTCGGATAAGTGTATGACTATGAGCACTGGTCCTGACCCCACACACACTCCATCTCCAATCCGAATATAGGCACACAATGTCGGATAAGTGTATGACTATGAGCACTGGTCCTGACCCACACACACTCCATCTCCAATCCGAATATAGGCACTCAATGTCGGATGAATGTATGACTAAAGCACTGGTCCTGACCCCACACACACTCCATCTCCAATCCGAATATAGGCACACAATGTCGGATGAATGTATGACTAAAAGCACTGGTCCTCACCCCACACACACTCCATCTCCAATCCGAATATAGGCACACAATGTCGGATGAGTGTATGACTAAGAGCACTGGTCCTGACCCCACACACACTCCATCTCCAATCCGAATATGGCACACACTGTCGGATGAGTGATTGACTAAAAGCACTGGTACTGACCCACACACACTACATCTCCCATCCAGACAGAGGCACACAATATCGGATGAATGTTTGACCAAAAGCACTGGTCCTGACCCCAACACACACTCCATCTCCAATCCGAATATAGGCACACAATGTCGGATGAGTGTATGACTATGAGCACTGGTCCCGACCCCACACACACTCAATCTCCAATCCGAATATAAGCACACAATGTCGTATGAATGTTTGACTAAAACACTGGTCCCCACCCCCACACACACTCCATCTCCAATCCGAAAATAGGCACACAATTTCGGATGTGTGTATGACTAAAAGCACTGGTCCTGACCCCCACCACACTCCATCTCCAATCCGAATATAGGCACACAATGTCGGATGAATGTTTGACTACAAGCACTGGTCCTCACCCCCACACACACTCAATCTCCAATCCGAATATAGGCACACAATGTCGGATGAATGTTTGACTAAAAGCACTGGTCCTCACCCCCACACACACTCCATCTCCAATCCGAATATAGGCACACAATGTCGGAAAAGTGTATGACTATGAGCACTGGTCCTGACCCCCACACACTCCATCTCCAATCCGAATATAGGCACTCAATGTCGGATGTGTGTATGACTAAAAGCACTGGTCCTGACCCCCACACACACTCCATCACCAATCCGAATATAGGCACACAATGTGGGATGAATGTTTGAATAAAAGCACTGGTCCTCACCCCCACACAAACTCCATCTCCAATCCGAATATAGCCACACAATGTCAGATGAGTGTATGACTATGAGCACTGGTCCTGACCCCACACACACTCCATCTCCAATCCGAATATAGGCACTCAATGTCGGATGATTGTAAGACTAAAAGCACTGGTCCTCACCCCCACACACAGTCCATCTCCAATCCGAATATGGGCACAAACTGTCGGATGAGTGTTTGACTAAAAGCACTGGTACTGACCCCCACACACACTCCATTCCCATCAGAAAATAAGCACTCAATGTCGGATAAGTGTATGACTATGAGCACTGGTCCTGACCCCACACACACTCCATCTCCAATCCGAATATAGGCACACAATGTCGGATAAGTGTATGACTATGAGCACTGGTCCTGACCCCACACACACTCCATCTCCAATCCGAATATAGGCACACAATGTCGGATGAATGTTTGACTAAAAGCACTGGTCCTGACCCCACACACACTCATCTCCAATCCGAATATAGGCACACAATGTCGGATAAGTGTATGACTATGAGCACTGGTCCTGACCCCCACACACTCCATCTCCAATCCGAATATAGGCACACAATGTCGGATGATGTGTATGACTAAAAGCACTGGTCCTGACCCCCACACACACTCCATCTCCAATCCGAATATAGGCACACAATGTCGGATGAATGTTTGACTAAAAGCACTGGTCCTCACCCCCACACACACTCCATCTCCAATCCGAATATAGGCACACAATGTCGGATGAAGTGTATGACTATGAGCACTGGTCCTGACCCCACACACACTCCATCTCCAATCCGAATATAGGCACTCAATGTCGGATGATGTGTATGACTAAGAGCACTGGTCCTGACCCCACACACACTCCATCTCCAATCCGAATATAGGCACTCAATGTCGGATGATGTGTATGACTAAAAGCACTGGTCCTCACCCCCACACACACTCCATCTCCAATCCGAATATAGGCACACAATGTCGGATGAATGTTTGACTAAAAGCACTGGTCCTCACCCCCACACACACTCCATCTCCAATCCGAATATAGGCACACAATGTCGGAAAGTGTATGACTATGAGCACTGGTCCTGACCCCCACACAGTCCATCTCCAATCCGAATATAGGCACTCAATGTTGGATGTGTGTATGACTAAAAGCACTGGTCCTGACCCCCACACACACTCCAACTCCAATCCGAATATAGGCACACATTGTCGGATGAATGTTTAACTAAAAGCACTGGTCCTCACCCCCACACAAACTCCATCTCCAATCCGAATATAGGCACACAATGTCGGATAAGTGTATGACTATGAGCACTGGTCCTGACCCACACACACTCCATCTCCAATCCGAATATTGGCACACAATGTCGGATGAGTGTATGACTAAGAGCACTGGTCCTGACCCCACACACACTCCATCTCCAATCCGAATATAGGCACACAATGTCGGATGAATGTTTGACTAAAAGCACTGGTCCTGACCCCCACACACACTCCATCTCCAATCCGAATATAGGCACACAATGTCGGATGAGTGTATGACTAAGAGCACTGGTCCTGACCCCACACACACTCCATCTCCAATCCGAATATAGGCACACAATGTCGGATGAGTGTATGACTAAAAGCACTGGTCCTGACCCCACACACACTCCATCTCCAATCCGAATATGGGCACACACTGTCGGATGAGTGATTGACTAAAAGCACTGGTACTGACCCACACACACTACATCTCCCATCCAGACAGAGGCACACAATATCGGATGAATGTTTGACCAAAAGCACTGGTCCTGACCCCAACACACACTCCATCTCCAATCCGAATATTGGCACACAATGTCGGATGAGTGTATGACTATGAGCACTGGTCCTGACCCCACACACACTCAATCTCCAATCCGAATATAAGCACACAATGTCGTATGAATGTTTGACTAAAACCACTGGTCCCCACCCCCACACACACTCCATCTCCAATCCGAAAATAGGCACACAATTTCGGATGTGTGTATGACTAAAAGCACTGGTCCTGACCCCCACACACACTCCATCTCCAATCCGAATATAGGCACACAATGTCGGATGAATGTTTGACTACAAGCACTGGTCCTCACCCCCACACACACTCAATCTCCAATCCGAATATAGGCACACAATGTCGGATGAATGTTTGACTAAAAGCACTGGTCCTCACCCCCACACACACTCCATCTCCAATCCGAATATAGGCACACAATGTCGGAAAAGTGTATGACTATGAGCACTGGTCCTGACCCCCACACAGTCCATCTCCAATCCGAATATAGGCACTCAATGTTGGATGTGTGTATGACTAAAAGCACTGGTCCTGACCCCCACACACACTCCAACTCCAATCCGAATATAGGCACACATTGTCGGATGAATGTTTAACTAAAAGCACTGGTCCTCACCCCCACACAAACTCCATCTCCAATCGGAATATAAGCACACAATGTCGGATAAGTGTATGACTATGAGCACTGGTCCTGACCCCCACACACTCCATCTCCAATCCGAATATAGGCACTCAATGTCGGATGTGTGTATGACTAAAAGCACTGGTCCTGACCCCCACACACACTCCATCACCAATCCGAATATAGGCACACAATGTCGGATGAATGTTTGAATAAAAGCACTGGTCCTCACCCCCACACACACTCCATCTCCAATCCGAATATAGCCACACAATGTCAGATGAGTGTATGACTATGAGCACTGGTCCTGACCCCACACACACTCCATCTCCAATCCGAATATAGGCACTCAATGTCGGATGATTGTATGACTAAAAGCACTGGTCCTCACCCCCACACACAGTCCATCTCCAATCCGAATATGGGCACACAACTGTCGGATGAGTGTTTGACTAAAAGCACTGGTACTGACCCCCACACACACTCCATCTCCATCCAGAAATAAGCACTCAATGTCGGATAAGTGTATGACTATGAGCACTGGTCCTGACCCACACACACTCCATCTCCAATCCGAATATAGGCACACAATGTCGGATAAGTGTATGACTATGAGCACTGGTCCTGACCCCCACACACTCCATCTCCAATCCGAATATAGGCACACAATGTCGGATGAATGTTTGACTAAAAGCACTGGTCCTGACCCCCACACACACTCAATCTCCAATCCGAATATAGGCACACAATGTCGGATGAATGTTTGACTAAAAGCACTGGTCCTGACCCCCACACACTCCATCTCCAATCCGAATATAGGCACACAATGTCGGATAAGTGTATGACTAAGAGCACTGGTCCTGACCCCCACACACTCCATCTCCAATCCGAATATAGGCACACAATGTCGGATAAGTGTATGACAATGAGCACTGGTCCTGACCCCCACACACTCCATCTCCAATCCGAAAATAGGCACTCAATGTCGGATGTGTGTATGACTAAAAGCACTGGTCCTGACCCCCACACACACTCCATCTCCAATCCGAATATAGGCACACAATGTCGGATGAATGTTTAACTAAAAGCACTGGTCCTCACCCCCACACAAACTCCATCTCCAATCCGAATATAAGCACACAATGTCGGATAAGTGTATGACTATGAGCACTGGTCCTGACCCCCACACACTCCATCTCCAATCCGAATATAGGCACACAATGTCGGATAAGTGTATGACAATGAGCACTGGTCCTGACCCCCACACACTCCATCTCCAATCCGAATATAGGCACTCAATGTCGGATGTGTGTATGACTAAAAGCACTGGTCCTGACCCCACACACACTCAATCTCCAATCCGAATATAGGCACACAATGTCGGATGAATGTTTGACTAAAAGCACTGGTCCTCACCCCACACACACTCCATCTCCAATCCGAATATAGGCACACAATGTCGGAAAGTGTATGACTATGAGCACTGGTCCTGACCCCCACACAGTCCATCTCCAATCCGAATATAGGCACTCAATGTTGGATGTGTGTATGACTAAAAGCACTGGTCCTGACCCCCACACACACTCCAACTCCAATCCGAATATAGGCACACATTGTCGGATGAATGTTTAACTAAAAGCACTGGTCCTCACCCCCACACAAACTCCATCTCCAATCCGAATATAGGCACACAATGTCGGATAAGTGTATGACTATGAGCACTGGTCCTGACCCACACACACTCCATCTCCAATCCGAATATTGGCACACAATGTCGGATAAGTTTAAGACTAGAAGCACTGGTCCTGACCCCACACACAGTCCATCTCCAATCCGAATATAGGCACTCAATGTCGGATGAATGTTTGACTAAATGCACTGGTCCTGACCCCCACACACACTCAATCTCCAATCCGAATATAGGCACACAATGTCGGATGAATGTTTGACTAAAAGCACTGGTCCTCACCCCCACACACACTCCATCTCCAATCCGAATATAGGCACACACTGTCGGATGAGTGATTGACTAAAAGCACTGGTACTGACCCACACACACTACATCTCCCATCCAGACAGAGGCACACAATGTCGGATGAATGTTTGACCAAAAGCACTGGTCCTGACCCCACACACACTCCATCTCCAATCCGAATATAGGCACACAATGTCGGATGAGTGTATGACTATGAGCACTGGTCCTGACCCCACACACACTCAATCTCCAATCCGAATATAAGCACACAATGTCGTATGAATGTTTGACTAAAACCACTGGTCCTCACCCCCACACACACTCCATCTCCAATCCGAAAATAGGCACACAATGTCGGATGTGTGTATGACTAAAAGCACTGGTCCTGACCCCACACACACTCCATCTCCAATCCGAATATAGGCACACAATGTCGGATGAATGTTTGACTACAAGCACTGGTCCTCACCCCACACACACTCAATCTCCAATCCGAATATAGGCACACAATGTCGGATGAATGTTTGACTAAAAGCACTGGTCCTCACCCCCACACACACTCCATCTCCAATCCGAATATAGGCACACAATGTCGGAAAAGTGTATGACTATGAGCACTGGTCCTGACCCCCACACAGTCCATCTCCAATCCGAATATAGGCACTCAATGTTGGATGTGTGTATGACTAAAAGCACTGGTCCTGACCCCCACACACACTCCAACTCCAATCCGAATATAGGCACACATTGTCGGATGAATGTTTAACTAAAAGCACTGGTCCTCACCCCCACACAAACTCCATCTCCAATCCGAATATAAGCACACAATGTCGGATAAGTGTATGACTATGAGCACTGGTCCTGACCCACACACACTCCATCTCCAATCCGAATATAGGCACTCAATGTCGGATGATTGTATGACTATGAGCACTGGTCCTGACCCAACACACACTCCATCTCCAATCCGAATATAGGCACTCAATGTCGGACGATTGTATGACTAAAAGCACTGGTCCTCACCCCCACACACACTGCATCTCCAATCCGAATATGGGCACACACTGTCGGATGAGTGATTGACTAAAAGCATTGGTACTGACCCACACACACTACATCTCCCATCCAGACAGAGGCACACAATATCGGATGAATGTTTGACCAAAAGCACTGGTCCTGACCCCAACACACACTCCATCTCCAATCCGAATATTGGCACACAATGTCGGATGAGTGTATGACTATGAGCACTGGTCCCGACCCCACACACACTCAATCTCCAATCCGAATATAAGCACACAATGTCGTATGAATGTTTGACTAAAACCACTGGTACCCACCCCCACACACACTCCATCTCCAATCCGAAAATAGGCACACAATTTCGGATGTGTGTATGACTAAAAGCACTGGTCCTGACCCCCACCCACACTCCATCTCCAATCCGAATATAGGCACACAATGTCGGATGAATGTTTGACTACAAGCACTGGTCCTCACCCCCACACACACTCAATCTCCAATCCGAATATAGGCACACAATGTCGGATGAATGTTTGACTAAAAGCACTGGTCCTCACCCCCACACACACTCCATCTCCAATCCGAATATAGGCACACAATGTCGGAAAAGTGTATGACTATGAGCACTGGTCCTGACCCCCACACACTCCATCTCCAATCCGAAAATAGGCACTCAATGTCGGATGTGTGTATGACTAAAAGCACTGGTCCTGACCCCCACACACACTCCATCACCAATCCGAATATAGGCACACAATGTGGGATGAATGTTTGAATAAAAGCACTGGTCCTCACCCCCACACAAACTCCATCTCCAATCCGAATATAGCCACACAATGTCAGATGAGTGTATGACTATGAGCACTGGTCCTGACCCCACACACACTCCATCTCCAATCCGAATATAGGCACTCAATGTCGGATGATTGTAAGACTAAAAGCACTGGTCCTCACCCCCACACACAGTCCATCTCCAATCCGAATATGGGCACAAACTGTCGGATGAGTGTTTGACTAAAAGCACTGGTACTGACCCCCACACACACTCCATCTCCAATCAGAATATAGGCACTCAATGTCGGATAAGTGTATGACTATGAGCACTGGTCCTGACCCCACACACACTCCATCTCCAATCCGAATATAGGCACACAATGTCGGATAAGTGTATGACTATGAGCACTGGTCCTGACACCACACACACTCCATCTCCAATCCGAATATAGGCACTCAATGTCGGATGAATGTTTGACTAAATGCACTGGTCCTGACCCCACACACACTCCATCTCCAATCCGAATATAGGCACACAATGTCGGATAAGTGTATGACTATGAGCACTGGTCCTGACCCCCACACACTCCATCTCCAATCCGAATATAGGCACACAATGTCGGATGAATGTGTATGACTAAAAGCACTGGTCCTGACCCCCACACACACTCCATCTCCAATCCGAATATAGGCACACAATGTCGGATGAATGTTTGACTAAAAGCACTGGTCCTCACCCCCACACACACTCCATCTCCAATCCGAATATAGGCACACAATGTCGGATGAAGTGTATGACTATGAGCACTGGTCCTGACCCCCACACACTCCATCTCCAATCCGAATATAGGCACTCAATGTCGGATGTGTGTATGACTAAGAGCACTGGTCCTGACCCACACACACTCCATCTCCAATCCGAATATAGGCACTCAATGTCGGATGATGTGTATGACTAAAAGCACTGGTCCTGACCCCCACACACACTCCATCTCCAATCCGAATATAGGCACACAATGTCGGATGAATGTTTGACTAAAAGCACTGGTCCTCACCCCCACACACACTCCATCTCCAATCCGAATATAGGCACACAATGTCGGAAAGTGTATGACTATGAGCACTGGTCCTGACCCCCACACAGTCCATCTCCAATCCGAATATAGGCACTCAATGTTGGATGTGTGTATGACTAAAAGCACTGGTCCTGACCCCCACACACACTCCAACTCCAATCCGAATATAGGCACACATTGTCGGATGAATGTTTAACTAAAAGCACTGGTCCTCACCCCCACACAAACTCCATCTCCAATCCGAATATAGGCACACAATGTCGGATAAGTGTATGACTATGAGCACTGGTCCTGACCCCACACACATTCCATCTCCAATCCGAATATTGGCACACAATGTCGGATAGTGTTATGACTAAGAGCACTGGTCCTGACCCCACACACACTCCATCTCCAATCCGAATATAGGCACACAATGTCGGATGAATGTTTGACTAAAAGCACTGGTCCTGACCCCCACACACACTCCATCTCCAATCCGAATATAGGCACACAATGTCGGATGAAGTGTATGACTATGAGCACTGGTCCTGACCCCACACACACTCCATCTCCAATCCGAATATAGGCACACAATGTCGGATGAGTGTATGACTAAGAGCACTGGTCCTGACCCCACACACACTCCATCTCCAATCCGAATATGGGCACACACTGTCGGATGAGTGATTGACTAAAAGCACTGGTACTGACCCACACACACTACATCTCCCATCCAGACAGAGGCACACAATATCGGATGAATGTTTGACCAAAAGCACTGGTCCTGACCCCAACACACACTCCATCTCCAATCCGAATATTGGCACACAATGTCGGATGAGTGTATGACTATGAGCACTGGTCCTGACCCCACACACACTCAATCTCCAATCCGAATATAAGCACACAATGTCGTATGAATGTTTGACTAAATCCACTGGTCCCCACCCCCACACACACTCCATCTCCAATCCGAAAATAGGCACACAATTTCGGATGTGTGTATGACTAAAAGCACTGGTCCTGACCCCACACACACTCCATCTCCAATCCGAATATAGGCACACAATGTCGGATGAATGTTTGACTACAAGCACTGGTCCTCACCCCCACACACACTCAATCTCCAATCCGAATATAGGCACACAATGTCGGATGAATGTTTGACTAAAAGCACTGGTCCTCACCCCCACACACACTCCATCTCCAATCCGAATATAGGCACACAATGTCGGAAAAGTGTATGACTATGAGCACTGGTCCTGACCCCCACACAGTCCATCTCCAATCCGAATATAGGCACTCAATGTTGGATGTGTGTATGACTAAAAGCACTGGTCCTGACCCCCACACACACTCCAACTCCAATCCGAATATAGGCACACATTGTCGGATGAATGTTTAACTAAAAGCACTGGTCCTCACCCCCACACAAACTCCATCTCCAATCGGAATATAAGCACACAATGTCGGATAAGTGTATGACTATGAGCACTGGTCCTGACCCCCACACACTCCATCTCCAATCCGAATATAGGCACTCAATGTCGGATGTGTGTATGACTAAAAGCACTGGTCCTGACCCCCACACACACTCCATCACCAATCCGAATATAGGCACACAATGTCGGATGAATGTTTGAATAAAAGCACTGGTCCTCACCCCCACACAAACTCCATCTCCAATCGAATATAGCCACACAATGTCAGATGAGTGTATGACTATGAGCACTGGTCCTGACCCCACACACACTCCATCTCCAATCCGAATATAGGCACTCAATGTCGGATGATTGTAAGACTAAAAGCACTGGTCCTCACCCCCACACACAGTCCATCTCCAATCCGAATATGGGCACAAACTGTCGGATGAGTGTTTGACTAAAAGCACTGGTACTGACCCCCACACACACTCCATTTCCCATCAGAAATAAGCACTCAATGTCGGATAAGTGTATGACTATGAGCACTGGTCCTGACCCACACACACTCCATCTCCAATCCGAATATTGGCACACAATGTCGGATAAGTGTATGACTATGAGCACTGGTCCTGACCCCACACACACTCAATCTCCAATCCGAATATAGGCACACAATGTCGGATGAATGTTTGACTAAAAGCACTGGTCCTCACCCCCACACACACTCAATCTCCAATCCGAATATAGGCACACAATGTCGGATGAATGTTTGACTAAAAGCACTGGTCCTCACCCCCACACACACTCCATCTCCAATCCGAATATAGGCACACAATGTCGGAAAAGTGTATGACTATGAGCACTGGTCCTGACCCCCACACAGTCCATCTCCAATCCGAATATAGGCACTCAATGTTGGATGTGTGTATGACTAAAAGCACTGGTCCTGACCCCCACACACACTCCAACTCCAATCCGAATATAGGCACACATTGTCGGATGAATGTTTAACTAAAAGCACTGGTCCTCACCCCCACACAAACTCCATCTCCAATCGGAATATAAGCACACAATGTCGGATAAGTGTATGACTATGAGCACTGGTCCTGACCCCACACACACTCCATCTCCAATCCGAAAATAGGCACTCAATGTCGGATAAGTGTATGACTATGAGCACTGGTCCTGACCCCCACACACTCCAACTCCAATCCGAATATAGGCACACAATGTCGGATGATGTTTGACTAAAAGCACTGGTCCTGACCCCACACACACTCCATCTCCAATCGAATATAGGCACACAATGTCGGATAAGTGTATGACTATGAGCACTGGTCCTGACCCCCACACACTCCATCTCCAATCCGAATATAGGCACACAATGTCGGATATGTGTATGACTAAGAGCACTGGTCCTGACCCCCACACACACTCCATCTCCAATCCGAATATAGGCACACAATGTCGGATGAATGTTTGACTAAAGCACTGGTCCTCACCCCCACACACACTCCATCTCCAATCCGAATATAGGCACACAATGTCGGATGAATGTTTGACTAAAAGCACTGGTCCTCACCCCCACACACACTCCATCTCCAATCCGAATATAGGCACACAATGTCGGATGAAGTGTATGACTATGAGCACTGGTCCTGACCCCCACACACTCCATCTCCAATCCGAATATAGGCACACAATGTCGGATGATTGTATGACTAAAAGCACTGGTCCTCACCCCCACACACACTCCATCTCCAATCCGAATATAGGCACACAACTGTCGGATGAGTGTTTGACTAAAAGCACTGGTACTGACCCCCACACACACTCCATCTCCAATCCGAAATAAGCACTCAATGTCGGATAAGTGTATGACTATGAGCACTGGTCCTGACCCACACACACTCCATCTCCAATCCGAATATAGGCACACAATGTCGGATAAGTGTAAGACTATGAGCACTGGTCCTGACCCCACACACACTCCATCTCCAATCCGAATATAGGCACTCAATGTCGGATGAATGTTTGACTAAATGCACTGGTCCTGACCCCCACACACACTCCATCTCCAATCCGAATATAGGCACACAATGTCGGATAAGTGTATGACTATGAGCACTGGTCCTGACCCCCACACACTCCATCTCCAATCCGAATATAGGCACACAATGTCGGATGAATGTTTGACTAAAAGCACTGGTCCTCACCCCCACACACACTCAATCTCCAATCCGAATATAGGCACACAATGTCGGATGAATGTTTGACTAAAAGCACTGGTCCTCACCCCCACACACACTCCATCTCCAATCCGAATATAGGCACACAATGTCGGAAAAGTGTATGACTATGAGCACTGGTCCTGACCCCCACACAGTCCATCTCCAATCCGAATATAGGCACTCAATGTTGGATGTGTGTATGACTAAAAGCACTGGTCCTGACCCCCACACACACTCCAACTCCAATCCGAATATAGGCACACATTGTCGGATGAATGTTTGACTAAAAGCACTGGTCCTCACCCCCACACAAACTCCATCTCCAATCGGAATATAAGCACACAATGTCGGATAAGTGTATGACTATGAGCACTGGTCCTGACCCCACACACACTCCATCTCCAATCCGAAAATAGGCACTCAATGTCGGATAAGTGTATGACTATGAGCACTGGTCCTGACCCCCACACACTCATCTCCAATCCGAATATAGGCACACAATGTCGGATGATGTTTGACTAAAAGCACTGGTCCTGACCCCACACACACTCCATCTCCAATCCGAATATAGCACACAATGTCGGATAAGTGTATGACTATGAGCACTGGTCCTGACCCCCACACACTCCATCTCCAATCCGAATATAGGCACTCAATGTCGGATATGTGTATGACTAAAAGCACTGGTCCTGACCCCCACACACACTCCATCTCCAATCCGAATATAGGCACACAATGTCGGATGAATGTTTGACTACAAGCACTGGTCCTCACCCCCACACACACTCCATCTCCAATCCGAATATAGGCACACAATGTCGGATGAATGTTTGACTAAAAGCACTGGTCCTCACCCCCACACACACTCCATCTCCAATCCGAATATAGGCACACAATGTCGGATAAGTGTATGACTATGAGCACTGGTCCTGACCCCCACACACTCCATCTCCAATCCGAATATAGGCACACAATGTCGGATAAGTGTATGACTAAGAGCACTGGTCCTGACCCCACACACACTCCATCTCCAATCCGAAATAGGCACACAATGTCGGATAATGTTATGACTAAAAGCACTGGTCCTGACCCCCACACACACTCCATCTCCAATCCGAATATAGGCACACAATGTCGGATGAATGTTTGACTACAAGCACTGGTCCTCACCCCCACACCACTCCATCTCCAATCCGAATATAGGCACACAATGTCGGATAAGTGTATGACTATGAGCACTGGTCCTGACCCCCACACACTCCATCTCCAATCCGAAAATAGGCACTCAATGTCGGATGATGTTATGACTAAAAGCACTGGTCCTCACCCCCACACACACTCCATCTCCAATCCGAATATAGGCACACAATGTCGGATGAAGTGTATGACTATGAGCACTGGTCCTGACCCCCACACACTCCATCTCCAATCCGAATATAGGCACTCAATGTCGGATAATTGTATGACTAAAAGCACTGGTCCTGACCCCACACACACTCCATCTCCAATCCGAATATAGGCACTCAATGTCGGATAAGTGTATGACTAATAGCACTGGTCCTGACCCCCACACACTCCATCTCCAATCCGAATATAGGCACACAATGTCGGATGTGTGTATGACTAAAAGCACTGGTCCTGACCCCCACACACACTCCATCTCCAATCCGAATATAGGCACACAATGTTGGATAAGTGTATGACTATGAGCACTGGCCCTGACCCCCACACACTCCATCTCCAATCCGAAAATAGGCACTCAATGTCGGATGATGTGTATGACTAAAAGCACTGGTCCTGACCCCCACACACACTCCATCTCCAATCCGAATATAGGCACACAATGTCGGATGAATGTTTGACTACAAGCACTGGTCCTCACCCCCACACACACTCCATCTCCAATCCGAATATAGGCACACAATGTCGGATGAATGTTTGACTAAAAGCACTGGTCCTCACCCCCACACACACTCCATCTCCAATCCGAATATAGGCACACAATGTCGGATAAGTGTATGACTATGAGCACTGGTCCTGACCCCCACACACTCCATCTCCAATCCGAATATAGGCACACAATGTCGGATGAATGTTTGACTAAAAGCACTGGTCCTGACCCCACACACACTCCATCTCCAATCCGAAAATAGGCACACAATGTCGGATAAGTGTATGACTATGAGCACTGGTCCTGACCCCACACACACTCCATCTCCAATCCGAATATAGGCACACAATGTCGGATGAATGTTTGACTAAAAGCACTGGTCCTCACCCCCACACACACTCCATCTCCAATCCGAATATAGGCACACAATGTCGGAAAAGTGTATGACTATGAGCACTGGTCCTGACCCCCACACAGTCCATCTCCAATCCAAATATAGGCACTCAATGTTGGATGTGTGTATGACTAAAAGCACTGGTCCTGACCCCCACACACACTCCAACTCCAATCCGAATATAGGCACACATTGTCGGATGAATGTTTAACTAAAAGCACTGGTCCTCACCCCCACACAAACTCCATCTCCAATCGGAATATAAGCACACAATGTCGGATAAGTGTATGACTATGAGCACTGGTCCTGACCCCCACACACACTCCATCTCCAATCCGAAAATAGGCACTCAATGTCGGATAAGTGTATGACTATGAGCACTGGTCCTGACCCCCACACACTCAACCTCCAATCCGAATATAGGCACACAATGTCGGATGTATGTTTGACTAAAAGCACTGGTCCTGACCCCACACACACTCCATCTCCAATCCGAATATAGGCACACAATGTCGGATAAGTGTATGACTATGAGCACTGGTCCTGACCCCCACACACTCCATCTCCAATCCGAAAATAGGCACTCAATGTCGGATATGTGTATGACTAAAAGCACTGGTCCTGACCCCCACACACACTCCATCTCCAATCCGAATATAGGCACACAATGTCGGATGAATGTTTGACTACAAGCACTGGTCCTCACCCCCACACACACTCCATCTCCAATCCGAATATAGGCACACAATGTCGGATGAATGTTTGACTAAAAGCACTGGTCCTCACCCCCACACACACTCCATCTCCAATCCGAATATAGGCACACAATGTCGGATAAGTGTATGACTATGAGCACTGGTCCTGACCCCACACACACTCCATCTCCAATCCGAATATAGGCACACAATGTCGGATGATTGTATGACTAAAAGCACTGGTCCTCACCCCCACACACAGTCCATCTCCAATCCGAATATAGGCACACAATGTCGGATGAGTGTTTGACTAAAAGCACTGGTACTGACCCCCACACACACTCCATCTCCAATCCGAAAATAAGCACTCAATGTCGGATAAGTGTATGACTATGAGCACTGGTCCTGACCCACACACACTCCATCTCCAATCCGAATATAGGCACACAATGTCGGATAAGTGTATGACTATGAGAACTGGTCCTGACACCACACACACTCCATCTCCAATCCGAATATAGGCACTCAATGTCGGATGAATGTTTGACTAAAGCACTGGTCCTGACCCCCACACACACTCATCTCCAATCCGAATATAGGCACACAATGTCGGATAAGTGTATGACTATGAGCACTGGTCCTGACCCCCACACACTCCATCTCCAATCCGAATATAGGCACACAATGTTGGATAAGTGTATGACTATGAGCACTGGTCCTGACCCCCACACACTCCATCTCCAATCCGAATATAGGCACTCAATGTCGGATGATGTTTATGACTAAAAGCACTGGTCCTGACCCCACACACACTCCATCTCCAATCCGAATATAGGCACACAATGTCGGATGAATGTTTGACTACAAGCACTGGTCCTCACCCCACACACACTCCATCTCCAATCCGAATATAGGCACACAATGTCGGATAAGTGTATGACTATGAGCACTGGTCCTGACCCCCACACACTCCATCTCCAATCCGAAAATAGGCACTCAATGTCGGATGATTGTTATGACTAAAAGCACTGGTCCTCACCCCCACACACACTCCATCTCCAATCCGAATATAGGCACACAATGTCGGAAAAGTGTATGACTATGAGCACTGGTCCTGACCCCCACACACTCCATCTCCAATCCGAATATAGGCACTCAATGTCGGATAATGTTATGACTAAAAGCACTGGTCCTGACCCCACACACACTCCATCTCCCATCCGAAATAGGCACTCAATGTCGGATAAGTGTATGACTAATAGCACTGGTCCTGACCCCCACACACTCCATCTCCAATCCGAATATAGGCACACAATGTCGGATGTGTGTATGACTAAAAGCACTGGTCCTGACCCCCACACACACTCCCTCTCCAATCCGAATATAGGCACACAATGTGGATAAGTGTATGACTATGAGCACTGGTCCTGACCCCCACACACTCCATCTCCAATCCGAAAATAGGCACTCAATGTCGGATATTGTTATGACTAAAAGCACTGGTCCTGACCCCCACACACACTCCATCTCCAATCCGAATATAGGCACACAATGTCGGATGAATGTTTGACTACAAGCACTGGTCCTCACCCCCACACACACTCCATCTCCAATCCGAATATAGGCACACAATGTCGGATGAATGTTTGACTAAAAGCACTGGTCCTGACCCCCACACACACTCCATCTCCAATCCGAATATAGGCACACAATGTCGGATAAGTGTATGACTATGAGCACTGGTCCTGACCCCCACACACTCCATCTCCAATCCGAATATAGGCACACAATGTCGGATGAATGTTTGACTAAAAGCACTGGTCCTGACCCCACACACACTCCATCTCCAATCCGAATATAGGCACACAATGTCGGATAAGTGTATGACTATGAGCACTGGTCCTGACCCCACACACACTCCATCTCCAATCCGAATATAGGCACTCAATGTCGGATGAATGTTTGACTAAAGCACTGGTCCTGACCCCCACAACACTCCATCTCCAATCCGAATATAGGCACACAATGTCGGATGAATGTTTGACTAAAAGCACTGGTCCTCACCCCCACACACACTCAATCTCCAATCCGAATATAGGCCACACAATGTCGGATGAATGTTTGACTAAAAGCACTGGTCCTCACCCCCACACACACTCCATCTCCAATCCGAATATAGGCACACAATGTCGGAAAAGTGTATGACTATGAGCACTGGTCCTGACCCCCACACAGTCCATCTCCAATCCAAATATAGGCACTCAATGTTGGATGTGTGTATGACTAAAAGCACTGGTCCTGACCCCCACACACACTCCAACTCCAATCCGAATATAGGCACACATTGTCGGATGAATGTTTTACTAAAAGCACTGGTCCTCACCCCCACACAAACTCCATCTCCAATCGGAATATAAGCACACAATGTCGGATAAGTGTATGACTATGAGCACTGGTCCTGACCCCCACACACACTCCATCTCCCATCCAAAAATAGGCACTCAATGTCGGATAAGTGTATGACTATGAGCACTGGTCCTGACCCCCACACACTCAACCTCCAATCCGAATATAGGCACACAATGTCTGATGTATGTTTGACTAAAAGCACTGGTCCTGACTCCCACACACACTCCATCTCCAATCTGAAAATATGCACACAATGTTGGATAAGTGTATGACTATGAGCACTGGTCCTGACCCCCACACACTCCATCTCCAATCCGAAAATAGGCACTCAATGTCGGATATTTTTATGACTAAAAGCACTGGTCCTGACCCCCACACACACTCCATCTCCAATCCGAACATATGCACACAATGTCGGATGAATGTTTTACTACAAGCACTGGTCCTCACCCCCACACACACTCAATCTCCAATCCGAATATAGGCACACAATGTCGGATGAATGTTTGACTAAAAGCACTGGTCCTCACCCCCACACGCACTCCATCTCCAATCCGAATATATGCACACAATGTCGGATAAGTGTATGACTATGAGCACTGGTCCTGACCCCCACACACTCCATCTCCAATCTGAATATATGCACACAATGTTGGATAAGTGTATGACTATGAGCACTGGTCCTGACCCCCACACACTCCATCTCCAATCCGAAAATAGGCACTCAATGTCGGATATGTTTATGACTAAAAGCACTGGTCCTGACCCCCACACACACTCCATCTCCAATCCGAACATATGCACACAATGTCGGATGAATGTTTGACTACAAGCACTGGTCCTCACCCCCACACACACTCAATCTCCAATCCGAATATAGGCACACAATGTCGGATGAATGTTTGACTAAAAGCACTGGTCCTCACCCCCACACACACTCCATCTCCAATCCGAATATATGCACACAATGTTGGATAAGTGTATGACTATGAGCACTGGTCCTGACCCCCACACACTCCATCTCCAATCCGAAAATAGGCACTCAATGTCGGATATTTTTATGACTAAAAGCACTGGTCCTCACCCCCACACGCACTCCATCTCCAATCCGAATATAGGCACACAATGTCGGAAAAGTGTATGACTATGAGCACTGGTCCTGACCCCCACACACTCCATCTCCAATCCGAAAATAGGCACTCAATGTCGGATAATTTTATGACTAAAAGCACTGGTCCTGACCCCCACACACACTCCATCTCCAATCCGAACATATGCACACAATGTCGGATGAATGTTTTACTACAAGCACTGGTCCTCACCCCCACACACACTCCATCTCCAATCCGAATATAGGCACACAATGTCGGATGAATGTTTGACTATAAGCACTGGTCCTCACCCCCACACGCACTCCGTCTCCAATCCGAATATAGGCACACAATGTCGGAAACGTGTATGACTATGAGCACTGGTCCTGACCCCCACACACTCCATCTCCAATCCGAATATAGGCACACAATGTCGGATGTATGTTTGACTAAAAGCACTGGTCCTGACTCCCACACACACTCCATCTCCCATCCGAAATAGGCACTCAATGTTGGATAAGTGTATGACAATTACCACTGGTCCTGATCCCCACACACTCCATCTCCATTCCGAATATAGGCACACAATGTCGGATGTGTGTATGACTAAAAGCACTGGTCCTGACCCCCACACACACTCCCTCTCCAATCCGAATATAGGCACACAATGTTGGATAAGTGTATGACTATGAGCACTGGCCCTGACCCCCACACACTCCATCTCCAAACCGAAAATAGGCACTCAATGTCGGATATTTTTATGACTAAAAGCACTGGTCCTGACCCCCACACACACTCCATCTCCAATCCGAACATATGCACACAATGTCGGATGAATGTTTTACTACAAGCACTGGTCCTCACCCCCACACACACTCAATCTCCAATCCGAATATAGGCACACAATGTCGGATGAATGTTTGACTAAAAGCACTGGTCCTCACCCCCACACGCACTCCATCTCCAATCCGAATATAGGCACACAATGTCGGAAAAGTGTATGAATATGAGCACTGGTCCTGACCCCCACACACTCCATCTCCAATCCGAATATAGGCACACAATGTCGGATGAATGTTTGACTAAAAGCACTGGTCCTGACCCTCACACACACTCCATCTCCCATCCGAAAATAGTCACACAATGTCGGATAAGTGTATGACTATGACCACTGGTCCTGACCCCACACACACTCCATCTCCAATCCGAATATAGGCACACAATGTCGGATGAATGTTTGACTAAAAGCACTGGTCCTGACCCCCACACACACTCCATCTCCAATCCGAATATAGGCACACAATGTCGGATAGGTGTATGACTATGAGCACTGGTCCTGACCCCCACACACTCCATCTCCAATCCGAAAATAGTCACTCAATGTCGGATGTGTGTATGACTAAAAGCACTGGTCCTGACCCCCACACACACTCCATCTCCAATCCGAATATAGGCACACAATGTTGGATGAATGTTTGACTAAAGCACTGGTCCTGACCCCCACACACTCCATCTCCAATCCGAAAATAGTCACTCAATGTCGGATGTGTGTATGACTAAAAGCACTGGTCCTGACCCCCACACACACTCCATCTCCAATCCGAATATAGGCACACAATGTTGGATGAATGTTTGACTAAAAGCACTGGTCCTGACCCCCACACACTCCTTCTCCAATCCGAATATAGGCACACAATGTTGGATAAGTGTATGACTTTGAGCACTGGTCCTGACCCCCACACACTCCATCTCCAATCCGAAAATAGGCACTCAATGTCGGATATGTGTATGACTAAAAGCACTGGTCCTGACCCCCACACACACTCCATCTCCAATCCGAATATAGGCACACAATGTCGGATGAAGGTTTGACTACAAGCACTGGTCCTCATCCCCACACACACTCCATCTCCAATCCAAATACAGGCACTCAATGTTGGATGTGTGTAAGACTAAAAGCACTGGTCCTGACCCCCTCACACACTACATCTCCATAACGAAAATAGGCTCACAATGTCGGATAAGTGTATGACTATGAGCACTGGTCCTGACCCCCACACACTCCATCTCCAATCCGAAAATAGGCACTCAATGTCATATGTCTGTATGACTATGAGCACTGGTCCTGACCCCACACACACTCTATCTCCAATCCGAAAATAGGCACTCATTTTTGGATTAATGTTTGACTAAAAGCACTGGTCCTGACCCCCACACACATTCCATCTCCTATCCGAATATAGGCATACAATGTCGGATAAGTGTATGACTATGAGCTCTGGTCCTGACCCCAATACACTCCATCTCCAATCCGAAAATAGGCACTCAATGTTGGATGAATGTTTGACTAAAAGCACTGGTCCTGACCACCACACACTCCATCTCCAATACGAATATAGGCACACAATGTCAGATGAATGTTTGATTAAAACACTGGTCCTGACCCCCACAAACTCCATCTCCAATCAGAATATAGGTACACAATGTCGGATGAATGTTTGACTAAAAGCACTGGTCCTGACCCCCACACACTCCATCTCCAATCCGAAAATAGTCACTCAATGTCGGATGTGTGTATGACTAAAAGCACTGGTCCTGACCCCCACACACACTCCATCTCCAATCCGAATATAGGCACACAATGTTGGATGAATGTTTGACTAAAAGCACTGGTCCTGACCCCCACACACTCCTTCTCCAATCCGAATATAGGCACACAATGTTGGATAAGTGTATGACTTTGAGCACTGGTCCTGACCCCCACACACTCCATCTCCAATCTGAAAATAGGCACTCAATGTCGGATATGTGTATGACTAAACGCACTGGTCCTGACACCCACACACACTCCATCTCCAATCCGAATATAGGCACACAATGTCGGATGAATGTTTGACTACAAGCACTGGTCCTCATCCCCACACACACTCCATCTCCAATCCAAATACAGGCACTCAATGTTGGATGTGTGTAAGACTAAAAGCACTGGTCCTGACCCCTCACACACTACATCTCCATAACGAAAATAGGCTCACAATGTCGGATAAGTGTATGACTATGAGCACTGGTCCTGACCCCCACACACTCCATCTCCAATTCTAAAATAGGCACTCAATGTCGGATGAGTGTATGACTATGAGCACTGGTTCTGACCCACACACACTCCATCTCCAATCCGAATAGAAGAACTCAATGTCGGATAAGTGTATGACTATGAGCACTGGTCATGACCCCACACACACTCCATCTCCAATCCGAATATAGGCACACAATGTCGGATGAATGTTTGACTAAAAGCACTGGTCTTGACCCCCACACACACTCCATCTCCAATCCAAATATAGGGAAACAATGTCGGATAAGTGTATGACTATGAGAACTGGTCCTGAAACCCACACACTCCATCTCCAATCCGGAAATAGGCAATAAATGTCAGATGAATGTTTGTCAAAAAGCACTGGTCCTGACCACCACACACACTCCATCTCCTATCCGAATATAGGCACACAATGTCGGATGAATGTTTGATTAAAGCACTGGACCTCACCCCCACACACACTCCATCTCGAATCCGAATATAGGCACACAATGTCGGATGAATGTTTGACTAAAAGCACTGGTCCTGACCCCCACACACACTCCATCTCCAATCCGAATATAGTTACACAATGTCGGATGAATGTTTGACTACATGCACTGGTCCTCATCCCCACACACACTCCATCTCCAATCCAAATATAGGCACACAATGTCGGATGAATGTTTGAATAAAAGCACTGGTCCTCACCCCCACACACACTCCATCTCAAATCCGAATATAGGCACACAATGTCGGATAAGTGTATGACTATGAGCACTGGTCCTGACCCCCACACAGTCCATCTCCAATCCTAATACAGGCACTCAATGTTGGATGTGTGTAAGACTAAAAGCACTGGTCCTGACCCCCTCAAACACTACATCTCCATACCGAAAATAGGCTCACAATGTCGGAAAAGTGTATGACTATGAGCACTGGTCCTGACCCCCACACACTCCATCTCCAATCCGAAAATAGGCACTCAATGTCATATGTGTGTATGACTATGAGTACTGGTCCTGACCCCACACACACTCTATCTCCAATCCGAAAATAGGCACTCATTTTTGGATTAATGTTTGACTAAAAGCACTGGTCCTGACCCCCACACACATTCCATCTCCTATCCGAATATAGGCATACATTGTCGGATAAGTGTATGACTATGAGCATTGGTCCTGACCCCAATACACTCCATCTCCAATCCGAAAATAGGAACTCAATGTTGGATGAATGTTTGTCTAAAAGCACTGGTCCTGACCCCCACACACACTCCATCTCCAATCCGAATATACGCACACAATGTCGGATGAATGTTTAATAAAAACACTGGTCCTGACCCCCACAAACTCCATCTCCAATCCGAATATATCCGGTACATTCTTGTTGTTGAAGCAGGCTACATAGTATTCTGCTGTGGGTAAGTAGACATACGATTTATTGTTGTTCTTGTTATTTGTGTTGATAAAATTGTAGAACCTTTTTCTCAAAGCTAGTTACCTGTACATAGTAAGTGAGGTGTACAGGCCTATTGTTGTGCTAAGATAATCACCCAGTCTGGCCCATACAGCCATAGTCAATAGAGTTAACGACAGGGAGGAGCCTAACCCTGCATATAAGCAGTGGATTCACCTAGGATCCCCTTGTACATTCTTGTTGTTGAAGCAGGCTACATAGTATTCTGCTGTGGGTAAGTAGACATACGATTTATTGTTGTTCTTGTTATTTGTGTTGATAAAATTGTAGAACCTTTTTCTCAAAGCTAGTTACCTGTACATAGTAAGTGAGGTGTACAGGCCTATTGTTGTGCTAAGATAATCACCCAGTCTGGCCCATACAGCCATAGTCAATAGAGTTAACGACAGGGAGGAGCCTAACCCTGCATATAAGCAGTGGATTCACCTAGGATCCCCTTGTACATTTTTGTTGTTGAAGCAGGCTACATAGTATTCTGCTGTGGGTAAGTAGACATACGATTTATTGTTGTTCTTGTTATTTGTGTTGATAAAATTGTAGAACCTTTTTCTCAAAGCTAGTTACCTGTACATAGTAAGTGAGGTGTACAGGCCTATTGTTGTGCTAAGATAATCACCCAGTCTGGCCCATACAGCCATAGTCAATAGAGTTAACGACAGGGAGGAGCCTAACCCTGCATATAAGCAGTGGATTCACCTAGGATCCCCTTGTACATTTTTGTTCTTGAAGCAGGCTACATAGTATTCTGCTGTGGGTAAGTAGACATACGATTTATTGTTGTTCTTGTTATTTGTGTTGATAAAATTGTAGAACCTTTTTCTCAAAGCTAGTTACCTGTACATAGTAAGTGAGGTGTACAGGCCTATTGTTGTGCTAAGATAATCACCCAGTCTGGCCCATACAGCCATAGTCAATAGAGTTAACGACAGGGAGGAGCCTAACCCTGCATGAGTCTCTCTCCCTATCGCATAGGCTATTAACATAGAAGTAGTTTGTTAGCGTCAGCATTTAGCGTCAGGCCCCAGGAACTAAGACCCAGAACAAAGACCAAGGAGTCGTTCTACTGGAGTCCCAGAACAAGACCCAGAACAAAGACCAAGGAGTCGTTCTACTGGAGTCCCAGAACAAGACCCAGAACAAAGACCAAGGAGTCGTTCTACTGGAGTCTGTCCAGGGAGTTAGTCCTAGTTAGTCAAATCTAGTCCTCCTACCCTTGCTATGTGTCGTGATTCCATTGTAGTCTGGACATCCTCCCGCAATAGATGGCATCGAGGTTCTCCCTCTCGACGCCGCAACCCTTCCAATCTCCTCTATCCTACTATATCTACCTTCACAGATCTTGTGGTGAAAGGGGGACTCTGGAATTGCCAATCGTCGGTCAAGAAGACAGAAACCATTCTGGCCTACGCCGCACTCCAGTCTCTCCACTTCCTGGCTCTCACCGAGACCTGGATCACCCCTGAGAACACGGCTACCGCAGCTGCTCTCTCCGCGACCTACTCCTTCACCCACACCCCCCGACCCTCTGGGCGTGGTGGAGGAACGGGACTCCTAGTCTCTCCAAACTGGTCATATCAGGTACTCCCTCTGGGTCATCTGACCAGATCGGCACTCGAATTTCATGCTGTTTCTGTTACAATCCCAACTAGGCTCAACATTGCCGTAATTTACCGACCACCGGGCCCTCTTGGTGACTTCTTTGACGAGATGGACGCCCTCCTCAGCTGCTTTCCTGAGGACGGCACCCCACTCGTGGTTCTGGGTGACTTCAACATCCAGTCGGATAAGTTACAATCTCCTGAATTCATCAACTTTTTTGCCATATTCGGTCTAACACTCACTCCTTCTCCCCCTACCCACAGAGCTGGGAACCAACTGGATCTTGTCTTCACAAGATCCTGTACCACCTCGGTGATCTCGGTCACACCCCTCCCTGTCTCTGATCACCATTTTGTTGCTTTCTCTCTCCCTCTCAAATCCCCCACCTCCCTACCCACTACTCCCCACATTGTTACCTTCCGTAGTAACCTGAAAACTCTCTCTCCCTCTTCTTTCTCCGCATCTGTCCTATCCTCACTACCATCCCCCCAACAATTCTCTCTCTTGTCGGTGGAGGAAGCCTCCTCCACTCTGACTTCCTCTCTCTCCTCCTCCTTCGACTCTCTCTGTCCTCTCACCTCCAGACCAGCACGAGCCTCTCCTCCACCTCCTTGGCTGTCCGAACCTCTGCGGGCTTGTAGAGCAGAGCTACGGGCGGCCGAGAGAAAATGGAGGAAATCGGACTCCTCTGATGACCTCGCTCACTACCTCCGTCTCCTCGCTGGCTTCACCTCCACGGTATCGGCTGCTAAATCTGCCTTCTACCGTACAAAAATAAACTCTTCTGCCTCTAACCCAAGGAAACTTTTCTCCATGTTCTCTTCCCTCCTCAACCCCCCCTCCCCTCCCCCTCCCTCCTCCCTCTCAGCTGATGACTTTGTCACCTTCTTTACGAAGAAGGTGAACGACATTACCTCCTCCTTCACCCCCACCGCTTTCCTCCCTCCCTCCTCTCCCACCCCCACTAACCTTACCTGTTTCAACCCCCTCTCCCCCGATGAAGTTAACAAACTGGTGACATCTAACCACCCTACCACCTGCCCCCTCGACCCAATCCCTTCCTCTCTTCTCCAGGACATCTCGGGCGATATCCTTCCCTTCCTTACATCCCAAATCAACATCTCCCTTGAGGCAGGCCTGTTTCCGGCAGCCTTCAAGACTGCCAGAATCAAGCCGCTCCTCAAGAAACCATCCCTAGACATCACTGATGTCCAAAACTACAGACCGGTATCTCTCCTATCATTCCTGTCCAAAACCCTTGAACGGGCTGTCTCCTCACAACTTTCTTCCTATCTCTCCCAGAACAACCTCCTCGACCCTCACCAGTCAGGCTTCAAGGCTGCGCACTCCACGGAGACGGCACTGCTCGCAGTGACAGAGTCTCTTCGTGATGCCAGAAGCTCGTCCCTCTCATCGGTACTGATCCTTCTCGACCTGTCTGCGGCGTTCGACACAGTGAACCACCAGATCCTCCTCTCCACTCTCGCCGAGCTTGGAATCGCTGGAACTGCGTTATCCTGGTTCACCTCCTACCTTGCAGATCGGACTTATCAGGTCACATGGAACGGTTCCCTGTCCAAACCCTGCACCCTGGACACCGGAGTTCCTCAAGGCTCAGTATTGGGACCCCTTCTGTTTTCTCTTTACACTAAATCGCTAGGCTCTGTAATCGCATCTCATGGCTTCTCCTATCACTGCTATGCGGATGACACTCAACTGTTTCTCTCCTTTCCCCCCTCAGAAACCCAAATAGCAACACGCATCTCGAAATGCCTGGCCGACATCAGCAGATGGACAGCCGCCAACCACCTGAAGCTCAACCTTGACAAGACTGAGCTCCTCTTCATACCGGGGAAAGACTGCCCTCAGATGGACCTACTGGTCACCATCGAGAACACCCAAGTCTCCCCCTCAACCACAACAAGAGACCTTGGTGTGGTGGTAGATGACCAGCTGTCCTGCAATGCCAACGTCACCGCGGTGGCCCGATCTTGCAGAATTGCCCTCTACAACATCCGCAGGATCCGGCCCTTCCTCACACGTGAAGCGGCGCAGATCCTGGTCCAAGCGCTCGTCATCACCCGCCTCGACTACTGCAACTCTCTCCTGGCGGGACTCCCCGCCTCTGCAACCAAGCCCCTCCAACGCATCCAGAACGCAGCAGCACGCCTGGTATTCAACCTACCGAAATTCTCCCACGTGACCCCTCTCTTCCGCGAACTCCACTGGCTTCCGGTAAATGCTCGCATCAAATTCAAGATTCTGGTGCTGACCTTTAGGGCAGTCAATGGAACTGCCCCGGCCTACCTCCAGGCGTTGGTCAAACCCTACATCCCAGCCAGAGCGCTCCGCTCAACTTCTGCCAGGCGACTTGTTCGACCTTCACTAAGATCAACCAAACATCGCTCGTCCAAAACCCAGCTCTTCACGGCTCTGGCCCCACAGTGGTGGAATGAACTCCCGTCTCATGTCAGGACGGCAGAGTCCCTCGCCAGCTTCCGCAAGAGACTCAAGACCCACCTGTTCAGAGTCCACCTGGACTCTCCTTTGTGAAACCCCTAAACTTGCTTAAGTCCTGACATTAATAGCTCTTAGCATGTTGTATATGTTAGCAAGTGTATGTCCTTAATGTTGTTAACACGCTCTTATCACAGCTACTTAAGCAGGTGACCTAGCAGTACGAAATTGTGTTATTCATCTTGTCAATATGAATACTTGTGAACTGCTGTATTTATATGTTTGCGTACCCCAGTGTTATGCTATTGTCTGCTTCAACTAATGTACACCTTGTAAGTCGCTTTGGATAAAAGCGTCTGCCAAATGCCCTAAATGTAAATGTAAATGTAAATGAATATAGGCACACAATGTTGGATGAATGTTTGACTAAAAGCACTGGTCCTGACCCTCACACACACTCCATCTCCCATCCGAAAATAGTCACACAATGTCGGATAAGTGTATGACTATGACCACTGGTCCTGACCCCACACACACTCCATCTCCAATCCGAATATAGGCACACAATGTCGGATGAATGTTTGACTAAAAGCACTGGTCCTGACCCCCACACACACCATCTCCAATCCGAATATAGGCACACAATGTCGGATAGGTGTATGACTATGAGCACTGGTCCTGACCCCCACACACTCCATCTCCAATCCGAAAATAGTCACTCAATGTCGGATGTGTGTATGACTATGAGCACTGGTCCTGACCCCACACACACTCCATCTCCAATCCGAATATAGGCACACAATGTCGGATGAATGTTTGACTAAAAGCACTGGTCTTGACCCCCACACACACTCCATCTCCAATCCAAATATAGGGAAACAATGTCGGATAAGTGTATGACTATGAGAACTGGTGCTGAAACCCACACACTCCATCTCCAATCCGGAAATAGGCAATAAATGTCAGATGAATGTTTGTCAAAAAGCACTGGTCCTGACCACCACACACACT
>JANIIK010000782.1:0-69058 GCA_027704905.1 Muraenolepis orangiensis
GTCAGGACCGGTGCTCATAGTCATACACTTATCCGACATTGTGTGCCTATATTCGGATTGGAGAATGAGTGTTTGTGGGGGTCAGGACCAGTGCATTTAGTCAAACATTCATCCGACATTGAGTGCCTATATTTGGATTGGAGATGGAGTGTGTGGGGGTCAGGACCAGTGCTCATAGTCATACACTTATCCGACATTGAGTGCTTATTTTTGGATGGGAAATGGAGTGTGTGTGGGGGTCAGTACCAGTGCTTTTAGTCAAACACTCATCCGACAGTTTGTGCCCATATTCGGATTGGAGATGGACTGTGTGTGGGGGTGAGGACCAGTGCTTTTAGTCTTACAATCATCCGACATTGAGTGCCTATATTCGGATTGGAGATGGAGTGTGTGTGGGGTCAGGACCAGTGCTCATAGTCATACACGCATCTGACATTGTGTGGCTATATTCGGATTGGAGATGGAGTGTGTGGGGGTCAGGACCAGTGCTCATTGTCATACACTTATCCAACATTGTGTGCCTATATTCGGATTGGAGATGGAGTGTGTGGGGGTCAGGACCAGTGCTCATAGTCATACACTTATCCGACATTGTGTGCCTATATTCGGATTGGACAATGAGTGTTTGTGGGGGTCAGGACCAGTGCATTTAGTCAAACATTCATCCGACATTGAGTGCCTATATTCGGATTGGAGATGGAGTGTGTGTGGTGTCAGGACCAGTTCTCATAGTCTTACACTTATCCGACATTGTTTGCCAATATTCGGATTGGAGATGGAATGTGTGTGGGTCAGGAACAGTGCTCATAGTCATACACTTATCCGACATTGAGTGCTTATTTTTGGATGGGAAATGGAGTGTGTGTGGGGGTCAGTACCAGTGCTTTTAGTCAAACACTCATCCAACAGTTTGTGCCCATATTCGGATTGGAGATGGAGTGGGTGTGGGGGTGAGGACCAGTGCTTTTAGTCAAACATTCATCCGACATTGTGTGCCTATATTCGGATTGGAGATTGAGTGTGTGTGGGGGTGAGGACCAGTGCTTGTAGTCAAACATTCATCCGACATTGTGTGCCTATATTCAGATTGGAGATGGAGTGTGTGTGGGGGTCAGGACCAGTGCTTTTAGTCATACACACATCCGAAATTGTGTGCCTATTTTCGGATTGGAGATGGAGTGTGTGTGGGGGTGGGGACCATTGGATTTAGTCAAACATTCATACGACATTGTGTGCTTATATTCGGATTGGAGAATGAGTGTGTGTGGGGTCGGGACCAGTGCTCATAGTCATACACTCATCCGACATTGTGTGCCAATATTCGGATTGGAGATGGAGTGCGTGTTGGGGTCAGGACCAGTGCTTTTGGTCAAACATTCATCCGATATTGTGTGCCTCTGTCTGGATGGGAGATGTAGTGTGTGTGGGTCAGTACCAATGCTTTTAGTCAATCACTCATCCGACAGTGTGTGCCCATATTCGGATTGGAGATGGAGTGTGTGTGGGGGTCAGGACCAGTGCTTTTAGTCATACACACATCTGACATTGAGTGCCTATTTTCGGATTGGAGATGGAGTGTGTGGGGGTCAGGACCAGTGCTAATTGTCATACACTTATCCGACATTGAGTGCCTATTTCGGATGGGAGATGGAGTGTGTGTGGGAGTCAGGACCAGTGCTTTTAGTCAAACATACATCCGACATTGTGTGCCTATATTCGGATTGGAGATGGAGTGTGTGGGGGTCAGGACCAGTGCTCATAGTCATACACTTATCCGACATTGTGTGCCTATATTCGGATTGGAGAATGAGTGTTTGTGGGGGTCAGGACCAGTGCATTTAGTCAAACATTCATCCGACATTGAGTGCCTATATTCGGATTGGAGATGGAGTGTGTGGGGGTCAGGACCAGTGCTCATAGTCATACACTTATCCAACATTGAGTGCTTATTTTTGGATGGGAAATGGAGTGTGTGTGGGGGTCAGTACCAGTGCTTTTAGTCAAACACTCATCCGACAGTTTGTGCCCATATTCGGATTGGACAATGAGTGTTTGTGGGGGTCAGGACCAGTGCATTTAGTCAAACATTCATCCGACATTGAGTGCCTATATTCGGATTGGAGATGGAGTGTGTGTGGTGTCAGGACCAGTTCTCATAGTCTTACACTTATCCGACATTGTGTGCCAATATTCGGATTGGAGATGGAATGTGTGTGGGTCAGGAACAGTGCTCATAGTCATACACTTATCTGACATTGAGTGCTTATTTTTGGATGGGAAATGGAGTGTGTGTGGGGGTCAGTACCAGTGCTTTTAGTCAAACACTCATCCGACAGTTTGTGCCCATATTCGGATTGGAGATGGACTGTGTGTGGGGGTGAGGACCAGTGCTTTTAGTCTTACAATCATCCGACATTGAGTGCCTATATTCGGATTGGAGATGGAGTGTGTGGGGGTCAGGACCAGTGCTCATAGTCATACACTTATCCGACATTGTGTGCCTATATTCGGATTGGAGAATGAGTGTTTGTGGGGGTCAGGACCAGTGCATTTAGTCAAACATTCATCCGACATTGAGTGCCTATATTCGGATTGGAGATGGAGTGTGTGGGGGTCAGGACCAGTGCTCATAGTCATACACTTATCCGACATTGAGTGCCTATATTCGGATTGGAGATGGAGTGTGTGTGGTGTCAGGACCAGTTCTCATAGTCTTACACTTATCCGACATTGTGTGCCAATATTCGGATTGGAGATGGAATGTGTGTGGGTCAGGAACAGTGCTCATAGTCATACACTTATCTGACATTGAGTGCTTATTTTTGGATGGGAAATGGAGTGTGTGTGGGGGTCAGTACCAGTGCTTTTAGTCAAACACTCATCCGACAGTTTGTGCCCATATTCGGATTGGAGATGGACTGTGTGTGGGGGTGAGGACCAGTGCTTTTAGTCTTACAATCATCCGACATTGAGTGCCTATATTCGGATTGGAGATGGAGGGTGTGTGGGGTCAGGACCAGTGCTCATAGTCATACACTCATCTGACATTGTGTGGCTATATTCAGATTGGAGATGGAGTATGTGTGGGGGTGAGGACCAGTGCTTTTATTCAAACATACATCCGACATTGTGTGCCTATATTCGGATTGGTGATGGAGTGTGTGTGGGGGTCAGGACCAGTGCTTTTAGTCATACACACATCCGACATTGAGTGCCTATTTTCGGATTGGAGATGGAGTGTGTGGGGGTCAGGACCAGTGCTCATTGTCATACACTTATCCAACATTGTGTGCCTATATTCGGATTGGAGATGGAGTGTGTGGGGGTCAGGACCAGTGCTCATATTCATTCACTTATCCGACATTGTGTGCTTATATTCCGATTGGAGATGGAGTTTGTGCGGGGGTGAGGACCAGTGCTTTTAGTTAAACATTCATCCGACAATGTGTGTCTATATTCGGATTGGAGTTGGAGTGTGTGTGGGGGTCAGGACCAGTGCTTTTAGTCATACACACATCCGACATTGAGTGCCTATTTTCAGATTGGAGATGGAGTGTGTGGGGGTCAGGACCAGTGCTCATTGTCATACACTTATCCAACATTGTGTGCCTTTATTCGGATTGGAGATGGAGTTTGTGTGGGGGTGAGGACCAGTGTTTTTATTCAAACATTCATCCGACATTGTTTGCCTATATTCGGATTGGTGATGGAGTGTGTGTGGGGGTCAGGACCAGTGCTTTTAGTCATACACACATCCGACATTGAGTGCCTATTTTCGGATTGGAGATGGAGTGTGTGGGGGTCAGGACCAGTGCTCATTGTCATACACTTATCCAACATTGTGTGCCTATATTCGGATTGGAGATGTAGTGTGTGGGGGACAGGACCAGTGCTCATAGTCATACACTTATCCGACATTGTGTGCCTATATTCGGATTGGACAATGAGTGTTTGTGGGGGTCAGGACCAGTGCATTTAGTCAAACATTTATCCGACATTGAGTGCCTATATTCGGATTGGAGATGGAGTGTGTGTGGTGTCAGGACCAGTTCTCATAGTCTTACACTTATCCGACATTGTGTGCCAATATTCGGATTGGAGATGGAATGTGTGTGGGTCAGGAACAGTGCTCATAGTCATACACTTATCCGACATTGAGTGCTTATTTTTGGATGGGAAATGGAGTGTGTGTGGGGGTCAGTACCAGTGCTCATAGTCATACACTCATCTGACATTGTGTGGCTATATTCAGATTGGAGATGGAGTTTGTGTGGGGGTGAGGACCAGTGCTTTTATTCAAACAAAAATCGACATTGTGTGCCTATATTCGGATTGGTGATGGAGTGTGTGCGGGGGTGAGGACCAGTGCTTTTAGTTAAACATTCATCCGACAATGTGTGTCTATATTCGGATTGGAGTTGGAGTGTGTGTGGGGGTCAGGACCAGTGCTTTTAGTCATACACACATCCGACATTGAGTGCCTATTTTCAGATTGGAGATGGAGTGTGTGGGGGTCAGGACCAGTGCTCATTGTCATACACTTATCCAACATTGTGTGCCTTTATTCGGATTGGAGATGGAGTTTGTGTGGGGGTGAGGACCAGTGTTTTTATTCAAACATTCATCCGACATTGTTTGCCTATATTCGGATTGGTGATGGAGTGTGTGTGGGGGTCAGGACCAGTGCTTTTAGTCATACACACATCCGACATTGAGTGCCTATTTTCGGATTGGAGATGGAGTGTGTGGGGGTCAGGACCAGTGCTCATTGTCATACACTTATCCAACATTGTGTGCCTATATTCGGATTGGAGATGTAGTGTGTGGGGGACAGGACCAGTGCTCATAGTCATACACTTATCCGACATTGTGTGCCTATATTCGGATTGGACAATGAGTGTTTGTGGGGGTCAGGACCAGTGCATTTAGTCAAACATTTATCCGACATTGAGTGCCTATATTCGGATTGGAGATGGAGTGTGTGTGGTGTCAGGACCAGTTCTCATAGTCTTACACTTATCCGACATTGTGTGCCAATATTCGGATTGGAGATGGAATGTGTGTGGGTCAGGAACAGTGCTCATAGTCATACACTTATCCGACATTGAGTGCTTATTTTTGGATGGGAAATGGAGTGTGTGTGGGGGTCAGTACCAGTGCTCATAGTCATACACTCATCTGACATTGTGTGGCTATATTCAGATTGGAGATGGAGTTTGTGTGGGGGTGAGGACCAGTGCTTTTATTCAAACAAAAATCGACATTGTGTGCCTATATTCGGATTGGTGATGGAGTGTGTGTGGGGGTCAGGACCAGTGCTTTTAGTCATACACACATCCGACATTGAGTGCCTATTTTCGGATTGGAGATGGAGTGTGTGGGGGTCAGGACCAGTGCTCATTGTCATACACTTATCCAACATTGTGTGCCTATATTCGGATTGGAGATGGAGTGTGTGGGGGTCAGGACCAGTGCTCATAGTCATACACTTATCCGACATTGTGTGCTTATATTCCGATTGGAGATGGAGTTTGTGTGGGGGTGATTGTTATAATGTGGGGTTACTTTTCATTCTTGAGACCCCTGGATGAGCCTCATGAAGCTCCTTGATCATAGTCTGTCTTCCTTGTGGTGGTATTATCACTCTACTTCCCCACAGGATGCACCCGTCCTCCACACTCAGTTCATGTTGTCGTCTCGTATAAGGCTGTATTTCTGGGTCGGTGCTCTGTGAGGGCCAGGAGCCCTGCAACAGCCACTGGTGGACTCTGGACAGAATAGGGTCCCGACGAGTCCAGTCCCGGATGTGTTTTACCTGCAGTGGTGTACCATTCATATGCTCCATAAGCAGCACCACCTCTTCCTCCTGTGGTATATTTCTGGGCTTTATGGGCAGTGGGAGTCTGCTCAGTGCGTCTGCATTCCCGTTTTTTGAGCCCTCCTTATACTCCAAGGTGTACTCATAAGCGGCTAAATGTAATGCCCATCTCTGCATTCTGGCTGCCGCGAGTTGTGGGATGCCCTTACTCTCTCCCAAAAGGCCTAGCAGGGGTTTGTGATCAGTCGCAATAGTGCAGTGTTTTCCAAACAGATACTGGTGGAATTTTTTAAGACCAAAAATGATAGACAACGCCTCTTTCTCTAGGTGTGAATATCCCCGTTCTGCTGATGACAGTGACCGTGACATGTATCCGATTGGCCTGTCGGAGCCATCTGGAAACCGGTGTGATAATACTGCTCCCACGCCATAAGGTGATGCATCACAAGCCAAGTAGAGCGGCTTTGTCTCATCAAAATGCACTAATAATTTTTCAGACTGGAGGCACTTTTTTGCATCCTCAAATGCCTGGGTCTGACATTTTTCCCATCTCCATGGGGTTACTTTTCATTCAGGCAGTCAGACTTTCACCTGCGGGGTCCTATGAGACTCCTACTTAGGTAGTCTAATGAGTAACAGCTGTGTGTTGCATTGGACCTGTATTGCATTTGACAGCGTGAAATAAACATCACAAACGAGCATTCGGACTGGACAGTCAACTGCAAGTTTATCCCATCCTCATCGCCAATGAAATAAACATCACAAACGAGCATTCGGACTGGACCTTTACATTATTACATTGGCGACGAGGATGGGATAAACTTGCAGTTTAGCCGAACGGTAGAAAATGACGACGTATGGGAAAATCCATGAGTTTGATCAGGAAACAGATGATTGGCAGCAGTACGTGGAACGTCTGGAATTCTACTTTGTGGCTAACAAGATCACAGATGCAGGACAAAAGCGAGCCATATTCCTGAGTGCATGTGGAGGAAAAGTCTACGCGATGCTGCGCGATTTGTGTCTGCCGGGTAAGCCAGGAGATTCTGACTTGACGGGGCTATTGAAACTTTTGAGTGATCACTTCACACCTAAACCCAGTGCCATTGTGGAGCGTTTTAAGTTTCATTCAAAAACGAGACAGCAAGGACAGTCTGTGTCATCATTTATAGCCGAGTTGAAGAGAATAACGGAACATTGTGGGTTTGGGGCTACGTTAAATGACATGATTCGAGACAGACTGGTGTGCGGGATTAATGACGATCGCATTCAATGGCGTCTGTTATCAGAACCGGATGACAGACTCACGTTGGCCAGGGCTATTGAGGTAGCAATCACAATGGAAACAGCAGCTAAAGATATAGCGGAGCTGCAGCACACGGGAGGGGAGGGACCCATTCATAAGGTGCAACTACAACCTGTAACACCGGAGCGGAGACCACCGTCGGCAGGATGTTACAGATGTGGAGGAAATCACGGGCCGGCGGATTGCCGATTCATAGATGCAGTTTGCCATAACTGCCAAAGGCGAGGACATTTGGCTAGAAAATGCCGCAGCCCCAGGCAGGTCAGACAGCCAAGACAGAACCGGGGACAGGGACTGGGTGCAACCCACATACTGGAGTATGAAGAGGAGGATTATACACACAATCTGTATAATCTGGATGATGGAGAGAGAGTGGAGCCATACAGAGAGCAAGTGTCGGTGAATGGACATGACATTGACTTTGAAGTAGACACTGGGGCAGGTATGACTATTATTAATGAGGAAACCTACACTAAGATGGGAGGGGGGCCACTCCATCAAACAAAAATAAAACTGTACACATACACCAGAGACAGAGTAGGAGTGTTAGGCAAGATGCACGCACAAGTCACCTACAAAGGGCAGACCAAGAAATTGGCATTGTTGGTGGTAAAAGGGGAGGGGCCTAATCTGATGGGGAGAAATTGGCTCAAAGCTATGCGGCTAGACTGGAGAGCCATTTTCAGACTACAGATAGGTCAGCAGCAGGAGTTAACTGCTGGACCAGTGCTTTTAGTTAAACATTCATCCGACAATGTGTGCCTATATTCGGATTGGAGTTGGAGTGTGTGTGGGGGTCAGGACCAGTGCTTTTAGTCATACACACATCCAACATTGAGTGCCTATATTCGGATTGGAGATGGACTGTGTGGGGGTCAGGACCAGTGCTCATAGTCAAACACTTTTCCGACATTGTGTGCCTATATTCGGATTGGAGATGGAGTGTGTGTGGGGGTGAGGACCAGTGCTTTTAGTCATACAATCGTCCGACATTGAGTGCCTATATTCGGATTGGAGATGGAGTGTGTGTTGGGTCAGGACCAGTGCTCATAGTCATACAATCATCCAACATTGAGTGCCTATATTCGGATTGGAGATGGAGTGTGTGTGGGTCAGTACCAGTGCTCATAGTCATACACTCATCCGACATTGTGTGGCTATATTTGGATTGGAGATGGAGTGTGTGTGGGGGTGAGGACCAGTGCTTTTAGTCAAACATTCATCCGACATTGTGTGCCTATATTCGGATTGGAGATTGAGTCTGTGTGGGGGTGAGGACCAGTGCTTGTAGTCAAACATTCATCCGACATTGTGTGCCTATATTCGGATTGGAGATGGAGTGTGTGTGGGGGTCAGGACCAGTGCTTTTAGTCATACACACATCCGAAATTGAGTGCCTATTTTCGGATTGGAGATGGAGTGTGTGGGGGTCAGTGCCAGTGCTCATAGTCATACACTTATTCAACATTGTGTGCCTATATTCGGATTGGAGAGGGAGTGTGTGTGGGAGTCAGGACCAGTGCTTTTAGTCAAACATTCATCCGACATTGTGTGCCTATATTCGGATTGGAGATGGAGTGTGTGTGGGGGTCAGGACCAGTGCTTTTAGTCATACACACATCCGACATTGTGTGCTTATATTTGGAATGGAGATGGAGTGTGTGGGGGTCAGGACCAGTGCTAATTGTCATACACTTATCCGACATTGAGTGCCTATTTCGGATGGGAGATGGAGTGTGTGTGGGAGTCAGGACCAGTGCTTTTAGTCAAACATACATCCGACATTGTGTGCCTATATTTGGAATGGAGATGGAGTGTGTGGGAGTCAGGACCAGTGCTCATAGTCATACACTTATTCGACATTGTGTGCCTATATTCGGATTGGAGAATGAGTGTTTGTGGGGGTCACGACCAGTGCATTTAATCAAACATTCACCCGACATTGAGTGCCTATATTCGGATTGGAGATGGAGTGTGTGTGGTGTCAGGACCAGTTCTCATAGTCTTACACTTATCCGACATTGTGTGCCAATATTCGGATTGGAGATGGAATGTGTGTGGTTCAGGAACAGTGCTCATAGTCATACACTTATCCGACATTGAGTGCTTATTTTCTGATGGGAAATAGAGTGTGTGTGGGGGTCAGTACCAGTGCTTTTAGTCAAACATTCATCCGACATTGTGTGCCTTAGTCATACACTCATCCGACAGTTTGTGCCCATATTCGGATTGGAGATGGACTGTGTGTGGGGGTGAGGACCAGTGCTTTTAGTCTTACAATCATCCGACATTGAGTGCCTATATTCGGATTGGAGATGGAGTGTGTGTGGGGTCAGGACCAGTGCTCATAGTCATACACGCATCTGACATTGTGTGGCTATATTCGGATTGGAGATGGAGTGTGTGGGGGTCAGGACCAGTGCTCATTGTCATACACTTATCCAACATTGTGTGCCTATATTCGGATTGGAGATGGAGTGTGTGGGGGTCAGGACCAGTGCTCATAGTCATACACTTATCCGACATTGTGTGCCTATATTCGGATTGGACAATGAGTGTTTGTGGGGGTCAGGACCAGTGCATTTAGTCAAACATTCATCCGACATTGAGTGCCTATATTCGGATTGGAGATGGAGTGTGTGTGGTGTCAGGACCAGTTCTCATAGTCTTACACTTATCCGACATTGTTTGCCAATATTCGGATTGGAGATGGAATGTGTGTGGGTCAGGAACAGTGCTCATAGTCATACACTTATCCGACATTGAGTGCTTATTTTTGGATGGGAAATGGAGTGTGTGTGGGGGTCAGTACCAGTGCTTTTAGTCAAACACTCATCCAACAGTTTGTGCCCATATTCGGATTGGAGATGGAGTGGGTGTGGGGGTGAGGACCAGTGCTTTTAGTCAAACATTCATCCGACAATGTGTGCCTATATTCGGATTGGAGATTGAGTGTGTGTGGGGGTGAGGACCAGTGCTTGTAGTCAAACATTCATCCGACATTGTGTGCCTATATTCAGATTGGAGATGGAGTGTGTGTGGGGGTCAGGACCAGTGCTTTTAGTCATACACACATCCGAAATTGAGTGCCTATTTTCGGATTGGAGATGGAGTGTGTGGGGGTCAGTGCCAGTGCTCATAGTCATACACTTATTCAACATTGTGTGCCTATATTCGGATTGGAGAGGGAGTGTGTGTGGGAGTCAGGACCAGTGCTTTTAGTCAAACATTCATCCGACATTGTGTGCCTATATTCGGATTGGAGATGGAGTGTGTGTGGGGTCAGGACCAGTGCTTTTAGTCATACACACATCCGACATTGTGTGCCTATATTGGAATGGAGATGGAGTGTGTGGGGGTCAGGACCAGTGCTAATTGTCATACACTTATCCGACATTGTGTGCCTATATTCGGATTGGAGAATGAGTGTTTGTGGGGGTCAGGACCAGTGCATTTAATCAAACATTCACCCGACATTGAGTGCCTATATTCGGATTGGAGATGGAGTGTGTGTGGTGTCAGGACCAGTTCTCATAGTCTTACACTTATCCGACATTGTGTGCCAATATTCGGATTGGAGATGGAATGTGTGTGGTTCAGGAACAGTGCTCATAGTCATACACTTATCCGACATTGAGTGCTTATTTTCTGATGGGAAATAGAGTGTGTGTGGGGGTCAGTACCAGTGCTTTTAGTCAAACATTCATCCGACATTGTGTGCCTTAGTCATACACTCATCCGACAGTTTGTGCCCATATTCGGATTGGAGATGGACTGTGTGTGGGGGTGAGGACCAGTGCTTTTAGTCTTACAATCATCCGACATTGAGTGCCTATATTCGGATTGGAGATGGAGTGTGTGTGGGGTCAGGACCAGTGCTCATAGTCATACACGCATCTGACATTGTGTGGCTATATTCGGATTGGAGATGGAGTGTGTGGGGGTCAGGACCAGTGCTCATTGTCATACACTTATCCAACATTGTGTGCCTATATTCGGATTGGAGATGGAGTGTGTGGGGGTCAGGACCAGTGCTCATAGTCATACACTTATCCGACATTGTGTGCCTATATTCGGATTGGACATGAGTGTTTGTGGGGGTCAGGACCAGTGCATTTAGTCAAACATTCATCCGACATTGAGTGCCTATATTCGGATTGGAGATGGAGTGTGTGTGGTGTCAGGACCAGTTCTCATAGTCTTACACTTATCCGACATTGTGCCTATATTCGGATTGGAGATGTAGTGTGTGGGGGACAGGACCAGTGCTCATAGTCATACACTTATCCGACATTGTGTGCCTATATTCGGATTGGACAATGAGTGTTTGTGGGGGTCAGGACCAGTGCATTTAGTCAAACATTTATCCGACATTGAGTGCCTATATTCGGATTGGAGATGGAGTGTGTGTGGTGTCAGGACCAGTTCTCATAGTCTTACACTTATCCGACATTGTGTGCCAATATTCGGATTGGAGATGGAATGTGTGTGGGTCAGGAACAGTGCTCATAGTCATACACTTATCCGACATTGAGTGCTTATTTTTGGATGGGAAATGGAGTGTGTGTGGGGGTCAGTACCAGTGCTCATAGTCATACACTCATCTGACATTGTGTGGCTATATTCAGATTGGAGATGGAGTTTGTGTGGGGGTGAGGACCAGTGCTTTTATTCAAACAAAAATCGACATTGTGTGCCTATATTCGGATTGGTGATGGAGTGTGTGTGGGGGTCAGGACCAGTGCTTTTAGTCATACACACATCCGACATTGAGTGCCTATTTTCGGATTGGAGATGGAGTGTGTGGGGGTCAGGACCAGTGCTCATTGTCATACACTTATCCAACATTGTGTGCCTATATTCGGATTGGAGATGGAGTGTGTGGGGGTCAGGACCAGTGCTCATAGTCATACACTTATCCGACATTGTGTGCTTATATTCCGATTGGAGATGGAGTTTGTGTGGGGGTGATTGTTATAATGTGGGGTTACTTTTCATTCTTGAGACCCCTGGATGAGCCTCATGAAGCTCCTTGATCATAGTCTGTCTTCCTTGTGGTGGTATTATCACTCTACTTCCCCACAGGATGCACCCGTCCTCCACACTCAGTTCATGTTGTCGTCTCGTATAAGGCTGTATTTCTGGGTCGGTGCTCTGTGAGGGCCAGGAGCCCTGCAACAGCCACTGGTGGACTCTGGACAGAATAGGGTCCCGACGAGTCCAGTCCCGGATGTGTTTTACCTGCAGTGGTGTACCATTCATATGCTCCATAAGCAGCACCACCTCTTCCTCCTGTGGTATATTTCTGGGCTTTATGGGCAGTGGGAGTCTGCTCAGTGCGTCTGCATTCCCGTTTTTTGAGCCCTCCTTATACTCCAAGGTGTACTCATAAGCGGCTAAAAGTAATGCCCATCTCTGCATTCTGGCTGCCGCGAGTTGTGGGATGCCCTTACTCTCTCCCAAAAGGCCTAGCAGGGGTTTGTGATCAGTCGCAATAGTGCAGTGTTTTCCAAACAGATACTGGTGGAATTTTTTAAGACCAAAAATGATAGACAACGCCTCTTTCTCTAGGTGTGAATATCCCCGTTCTGCTGATGACAGTGACCGTGACATGTATCCGATTGGCCTGTCGGAGCCATCTGGAAACCGGTGTGATAATACTGCTCCCACGCCATAAGGTGATGCATCACAAGCCAAGTAGAGCGGCTTTGTCTCATCAAAATGCACTAATAATTTTTCAGACTGGAGGCACTTTTTTGCATCCTCAAATGCCTGGGTCTGACATTTTTCCCATCTCCATGGGGTTACTTTTCATTCAGGCAGTCAGACTTTCACCTGCGGGGTCCTATGAGACTCCTACTTAGGTAGTCTAATGAGTAACAGCTGTGTGTTGCATTGGACCTGTATTGCATTTGACAGCGTGAAATAAACATCACAAACGAGCATTCGGACTGGACAGTCAACTGCAAGTTTATCCCATCCTCATCGCCAATGAAATAAACATCACAAACGAGCATTCGGACTGGACCTTTACATTATTACATTGGCGACGAGGATGGGATAAACTTGCAGTTTAGCCGAACGGTAGAAAATGACGACGTATGGGAAAATCCATGAGTTTGATCAGGAAACAGATGATTGGCAGCAGTACGTGGAACGTCTGGAATTCTACTTTGTGGCTAACAAGATCACAGATGCAGGACAAAAGCGAGCCATATTCCTGAGTGCATGTGGAGGAAAAGTCTACGCGATGCTGCGCGATTTGTGTCTGCCGGGTAAGCCAGGAGATTCTGACTTGACGGGGCTATTGAAACTTTTGAGTGATCACTTCACACCTAAACCCAGTGCCATTGTGGAGCGTTTTAAGTTTCATTCAAAAACGAGACAGCAAGGACAGTCTGTGTCATCATTTATAGCCGAGTTGAAGAGAATAACGGAACATTGTGGGTTTGGGGCTACGTTAAATGACATGATTCGAGACAGACTGGTGTGCGGGATTAATGACGATCGCATTCAAAGGCGTCTGTTATCAGAACCGGATGACAGACTCACGTTGGCCAGGGCTATTGAGGTAGCAATCACAATGGAAACAGCGGCTAAAGATATAGCGGAGCTGCAGCACACGGGAGGGGAGGGACCCATTCATAAGGTGCAACTACAACCTGTAACACCGGAGCGGAGACCACCGTCGGCAGGATGTTACAGATGTGGAGGAAATCACGGGCCGGCGGATTGCCGATTCATAGATGCAGTTTGCCATAACTGCCAAAGGCGAGGACATTTGGCTAGAAAATGCCGCAGCCCCAGGCAGGTCAGACAGCCAAGACAGAACCGGGGACAGGGACTGGGTGCAACCCACATACTGGAGTATGAAGAGGAGGATTATACACACAATCTGTATAATCTGGATGATGGAGAGAGAGTGGAGCCATACAGAGAGCAAGTGTCGGTGAATGGACATGACATTGACTTTGAAGTAGACACTGGGGCAGGTATTATTAATACCTGCCCCAGTCTATTATTAATGAGGAAACCTACACTAAGATGGGAGGGGGGCCACTCCATCAAACAAAAATAAAACTGTACACATACACCAGAGACAGAGTAGGAGTGTTAGGCAAGATGCACGCACAAGTCACCTACAAAGGGCAGACCAAGAAATTGGCATTGTTGGTGGTAAAAGGGGAGGGGCCTAATCTGATGGGGAGAAATTGGCTCAAAGCTATGCGGCTAGACTGGAGAGCCATTTTCAGACTACAGATAGGTCAGCAGCAGGAGTTAACTGCTGGACCAGTGCTTTTAGTTAAACATTCATCCGACAATGTGTGCCTATATTCGGATTGGAGTTGGAGTGTGTGTGGGGGTCAGGACCAGTGCTTTTAGTCATACACACATCCAACATTGAGTGCCTATATTCGGATTGGAGATGGACTGTGTGGGGGTCAGGACCAGTGCTCATAGTCAAACACTTTTCCGACATTGTGTGCCTATATTCGGATTGGAGATGGAGTGTGTGTGGGGGTGAGGACCAGTGCTTTTAGTCATACAATCGTCCGACATTGAGTGCCTATATTCGGATTGGAGATGGAGTGTGTGTTGGGTCAGGACCAGTGCTCATAGTCATACAATCATCCAACATTGAGTGCCTATATTCGGATTGGAGATGGAGTGTGTGTGGGTCAGTACCAGTGCTCATAGTCATACACTCATCCGACATTGTGTGGCTATATTTGGATTGGAGATGGAGTGTGTGTGGGGGTGAGGACCAGTGCTTTTAGTCAAACATTCATCCGACATTGTGTGCCTATATTCGGATTGGAGATTGAGTCTGTGTGGGGGTGAGGACCTGTGCTTGTAGTCAAACATTCATCCGACATTGTGTGCCTATATTCGGATTGGAGATGGAGTGTGTGTGGGGGTCAGGACCAGTGCTTTTAGTCATACACACATCCGAAATTGAGTGCCTATTTTCGGATTGGAGATGGAGTGTGTGGGGGTCAGTGCCAGTGCTCATAGTCATACACTTATTCAACATTGTGTGCCTATATTCGGATTGGAGAGGGAGTGTGTGTGGGAGTCAGGACCAGTGCTTTTAGTCAAACATTCATCCGACATTGTGTGCCTATATTCGGATTGGAGATGGAGTGTGTGTGGGGGTCAGGACCAGTGCTTTTAGTCATACACACATCCGACATTGTGTGCCTATATTTGGAATGGAGATGGAGTGTGTGGGGGTCAGGACCAGTGCTAATTGTCATACACTTATCCGACATTGAGTGCCTATTTCGGATGGGAGATGGAGTGTGTGTGGGAGTCAGGACCAGTGCTTTTAGTCAAACATACATCCGACATTGTGTGCCTATATTTGGAATGGAGATGGAGTGTGTGGGAGTCAGGACCAGTGCTTTTAGTCAAACATACATCCGACATTGTGTGCCTATATTTGGAATGGAGATGGAGTGTGTGGGAGTCAGGACCAGTGCTCATAGTCATACACTTATTCGACATTGTGTGCCTATATTCGGATTGGAGAATGAGTGTTTGTGGGGGTCAGGACCAGTGCATTTAATCAAACATTCACCCGACATTGAGTGCCTATATTCGGATTGGAGATGGAGTGTGTGTGGTGTCAGGACCAGTTCTCATAGTCTTACACTTATCCGACATTGTGTGCCAATATTCGGATTGGAGATGGAATGTGTGTGGTTCAGGAACAGTGCTCATAGTCATACACTTATCCGACATTGAGTGCTTATTTTCTGATGGGAAATAGAGTGTGTGTGGGGGTCAGTACCAGTGCTTTTAGTCAAACATTCATCCGACATTGTGTGCCTTAGTCATACACTCATCCGACAGTTTGTGCCCATATTCGGATTGGAGATGGACTGTGTGTGGGGGTGAGGACCAGTGCTTTTAGTCTTACAATCATCCGACATTGAGTGCCTATATTCGGATTGGAGATGGAGTGTGTGTGGGGTCAGGACCAGTGCTCATAGTCATACACGCATCTGACATTGTGTGGCTATATTCGGATTGGAGATGGAGTGTGTGGGGGTCAGGACCAGTGCTCATTGTCATACACTTATCCAACATTGTGTGCCTATATTCGGATTGGAGATGGAGTGTGTGGGGGTCAGGACCAGTGCTCATAGTCATACACTTATCCGACATTGTGTGCCTATATTCGGATTGGACAATGAGTGTTTGTGGGGGTCAGGACCAGTGCATTTAGTCAAACATTCATCCGACATTGAGTGCCTATATTCGGATTGGAGATGGAGTGTGTGTGGTGTCAGGACCAGTTCTCATAGTCTTACACTTATCCGACATTGTTTGCCAATATTCGGATTGGAGATGGAATGTGTGTGGGTCAGGAACAGTGCTCATAGTCATACACTTATCCGACATTGAGTGCTTATTTTTGGATGGGAAATGGAGTGTGTGTGGGGGTCAGTACCAGTGCTTTTAGTCAAACACTCATCCAACAGTTTGTGCCCATATTCGGATTGGAGATGGAGTGGGTGTGGGGGTGAGGACCAGTGCTTTTAGTCAAACATTCATCCGACATTGTGTGCCTATATTCGGATTGGAGATTGAGTGTGTGTGGGGGTGAGGACCAGTGCTTGTAGTCAAACATTCATCCGACATTGTGTGCCTATATTCAGATTGGAGATGGAGTGTGTGTGGGGGTCAGGACCAGTGCTTTTAGTCATACACACATCCGAAATTGAGTGCCTATTTTCGGATTGGAGATGGAGTGTGTGGGGGTCAGTGCCAGTGCTCATAGTCATACACTTATTCAACATTGTGTGCCTATATTCGGATTGGAGAGGGAGTGTGTGTGGGAGTCAGGACCAGTGCTTTTAGTCAAACATTCATCCGACATTGTGTGCCTATATTCGGATTGGAGATGGAGTGTGTGTGGGGGTCAGGACCAGTGCTAATTGTCATACACTTATCCGACATTGTGTGCCTATATTCGGATTGGAGAATGAGTGTTTGTGGGGGTCAGGACCAGTGCATTTAATCAAACATTCACCCGACATTGAGTGCCTATATTCGGATTGGAGATGGAGTGTGTGTGGTGTCAGGACCAGTTCTCATAGTCTTACACTTATCCGACATTGTGTGCCAATATTCGGATTGGAGATGGAATGTGTGTGGTTCAGGAACAGTGCTCATAGTCATACACTTATCCGACATTGAGTGCTTATTTTCTGATGGGAAATAGAGTGTGTGTGGGGGTCAGTACCAGTGCTTTTAGTCAAACATTCATCCGACATTGTGTGCCTTAGTCATACACTCATCCGACAGTTTGTGCCCATATTCGGATTGGAGATGGACTGTGTGTGGGGGTGAGGACCAGTGCTTTTAGTCTTACAATCATCCGACATTGAGTGCCTATATTCGGATTGGAGATGGAGTGTGTGTGGGGTCAGGACCAGTGCTCATAGTCATACACGCATCTGACATTGTGTGGCTATATTCGGATTGGAGATGGAGTGTGTGGGGGTCAGGACCAGTGCTCATTGTCATACACTTATCCAACATTGTGTGCCTATATTCGGATTGGAGATGGAGTGTGTGGGGGTCAGGACCAGTGCTCATAGTCATACACTTATCCGACATTGTGTGCCTATATTCGGATTGGACAATGAGTGTTTGTGGGGGTCAGGACCAGTGCATTTAGTCAAACATTCATCCGACATTGAGTGCCTATATTCGGATTGGAGATGGAGTGTGTGTGGTGTCAGGACCAGTTCTCATAGTCTTACACTTATCCGACATTGTTTGCCAATATTCGGATTGGAGATGGAATGTGTGTGGGTCAGGAACAGTGCTCATAGTCATACACTTATCCGACATTGAGTGCTTATTTTTGGATGGGAAATGGAGTGTGTGTGGGGGTCAGTACCAGTGCTTTTAGTCAAACACTCATCCAACAGTTTGTGCCCATATTCGGATTGGAGATGGAGTGGGTGTGGGGGTGAGGACCAGTGCTTTTAGTCAAACACTCATCCAACAGTTTGTGCCCATATTCGGATTGGAGATGGAGTGGGTGTGGGGGTGGGGACCAGTGGTTTTAGTCAAACATTCATACGACATTGTGTGCTTATATTCGGATTGGAGATTGAGTGTGTGTGGGGTCGGGACCAGTGCTCATAGTCATACACTCATCTGACATTGAGTGCCTATTTTCGGATTGGAGATGGACTGTGTGGGAGTCAGGACCAGTGCTAATTGTCATACACTTATCCGACATTGAGTGCCTATTTCGGATGGGAGATGGAGTGTGTGTGGGAGTCAGGACCAGTGCTTTTAGTCAAACATACATCCGACATTGTGTGCCTATATTCGGATTGGAGATGGAGTGTGTGGGGATCAGGACCAGTGCTCATAGTCATACACTTATCCAACATTGAGTGCTTATTTTTGGATGGGAAATGGAGTGTGTGTGGGGGTCAGTACCAGTGCTTTTAGTCAAACACTCATCCGACAGTTTGTGCCCATATTCGGATTGGAGATGGACTGTGTGTGGGGGTGAGGACCAGTGCTTTTAGTCTTACAATCATCTGACATTGTGTGGCTATATTCGGATTGGAGATGGAGTGTGTGGGGGTCAGGACCAGTGCTCATTGTCATACACTTATCCAACATTGTGTGCCTATATTCGGATTGGAGATGGAGTGTGTGGGGGTCAGGACCAGTGCTTATAGTCATACACTCATCCGACATTGTGTGCCTATATTCGGATTGGACAATGAGTGTTTGTGGGGGTCAGGACCAGTGCATTTAGTCAAACATTCATCCGACATTGAGTGCCTATATTCGGATTGGAGATGGAGTGTGTGTGGTGTCAGGACAAGTTCTCATAGTCTTACACTTATCCGACATTGTGTGCCAATATTCGGATTGGAGATGGAATGTGTGTGGGTCAGGAACAGTGCTCATAGTCATACACTTATCTGACATTGAGTGCTTATTTTTGGATGGGAAATGGAGTGTGTGTGGGGGTCAGTACCAGTGCTTTTAGTCAAACACTCATCCGACAGTTTGTGCCCATATTCGGATTGGAGATGGACTGTGTGTGGGGGTGAGGACCAGTGCTTTTAGTCTTACAATCATCCGACATTGAGTGCCTATATTCGGATTGGAGATGGAGTGTGTGGGGGTCAGGACCAGTGCTCATAGTCATACACTTATCCGACATTGTGTGCCTATATTCGGATTGGAGAATGAGTGTTTGTGGGGGTCAGGACCAGTGCATTTAGTCAAACATTCATCCGACATTGAGTGCCTATATTCGGATTGGAGATGGAGTGTGTGGGGGTCAGGACCAGTGCTCATAGTCATACACTTATCCAACATTGAGTGCTTATTTTTGGATGGGAAATGGAGTGTGTGTGGGGGTCAGTACCAGTGCTTTTAGTCAAACACTCATCCGACAGTTTGTGCCCATATTCGGATTGGAGATGGACTGTGTGTGGGGGTGAGGACCAGTGCTTTTAGTCTTACAATCATCCGACATTGAGTGCCTATATTCGGATTGGAGATGGAGTGTGTGTGGGGTCAGGACCAGTGCTCATAGTCATACACTCATCTGACATTGTGTGGCTATATTCGGATTGGAGATGGAGTGTGTGGGGGTCAGGACCAGTGCTCATTGTCATACACTTATCCAACATTGTGTGCCTATATTCGGATTGGAGCTGGAGTGTGTGGGGGTCAGGACCAGTGCATTTAGTCAAACATTCATCCGACATTGAGTGCCTATATTCGGATTGGAGATGGAGTGTGTGTGGTGTCAGGACCAGTTCTCATAGTCTTACACTTATCCGACAATGTGTGCCAATATTCGGATTGGAGATGGAATGTGTGTGGGTCAGGAACAGTGCTCATAGTCATACACTTATCTGACATTGAGTGCTTATTTTTGGATGGGAAATGGAGTGTGTGTGGGGGTCAGTACCAGTGCTTTTAGTCAAACACTCATCCGACAGTTTGTGCCCATATTCGGATTGGAGATGGACTGTGTGTGGGGGTGAGGACCAGTGCTTTTAGTCTTACAATCATCCGACATTGAGTGCCTATATTCGGATTGGAGATGGAGGGTGTGTGGGGTCAGGACCAGTGCTCATAGTCATACACTCATCTGACATTGTGTGGCTATATTCGGATTGGAGATGGAGTTTGTGTGGGGGTGAGGACCAGTGCTTTTATTCAAACATACATCCGACATTGTGTGCCTATATTTGGATTGGTGATGGAGTGTGTGTGGGGGTCAGGACCAGTGCTTTTAGTCATACACACATCCGACATTGAGTGCCTATTTTCGGATTGGAGATGGAGTGTGTGGGGGTCAGGACCAGTGCTCATTGTCATACACTTATCCAACATTGTGTGCCTATATTCGGATTGGAGATGGAGTGTGTGGGGGTCAGGACCAGTGCTCATATTCATACACTTATCCGACATTGTGTGCTTATATTCCGATTGGAGATGGAGTTTGTGCGGGGGTGAGGACCAGTGCTTTTAGTTAAACATTCATCCGACAATGTGTGCCTATATTCGGATTGGAGTTGGAGTGTGTGTGGGGGTCAGGACCAGTGCTTTTAGTCATACACACATCCGACATTGAGTGCCTATTTTCAGATTGGAGATGGAGTGTGTGGGGGTCAGGACCAGTGCTCATTGTCATACACTTATCCAACATTGTGTGCCTTTATTCGGATTGGAGATGGAGTTTGTGTGGGGGTGAGGACCAGTGTTTTTATTCAAACATTCATCCGACATTGTTTGCCTATATTCGGATTGGTGATGGAGTGTGTGTGGGGGTCAGGACCAGTGCTTTTAGTCATACACACATCCGACATTGAGTGCCTATTTTCGGATTGGAGATGGAGTGTGTGGGGGTCAGGACCAGTGCTCATTGTCATACACTTATCCAACATTGTGTGCCTATATTCGGATTGGAGATGTAGTGTGTGGGGGTCAGGACCAGTGCTCATAGTCATACACTTATCCGACATTGTGTGCCTATATTCGGATTGGACAATGAGTGTTTGTGGGGGTCAGGACCAGTGCATTTAGTCAAACATTTATCCGACATTGAGTGCCTATATTCGGATTGGAGATGGAGTGTGTGTGGTGTCAGGACCAGTTCTCATAGTCTTACACTTATCCGACATTGTGTGCCAATATTCGGATTGGAGATGGAATGTGTGTGGGTCAGGAACAGTGCTCATAGTCATACACTTATCCGACATTGAGTGCTTATTTTTGGATGGGAAATGGAGTGTGTGTGGGGGTCAGTACCAGTGCTCATAGTCATACACTCATCTGACATTGTGTGGCTATATTCAGATTGGAGATGGAGTTTGTGTGGGGGTGAGGACCAGTGCTTTTATTCAAACAAAAATCGACATTGTGTGCCTATATTCGGATTGGTGATGGAGTGTGTGTGGGGTCAGGACCAGTGCTCATAGTCATACACTCATCCGACATTGTGTGGCTATATTCGGATTGGAGATGGAGTGTGTGGGGGTCAGGACCAGTGCTCATTGTCATACACTTATCCAACATTGTGTGCCTATATTCGGATTGGAGATGGAGTGTGTGGGGGTCAGGACCAGTGCATTTAGTCAAACATTCATCCGACATTGAGTGCCTATATTCGGATTGGAGATGGAGTGTGTGTGGTGTCAGGACCAGTTCTCATAGTCTTACACTTATCCGACATTGTGTGCCAATATTCGGATTGGAGATGGAATGTGTGTGGGTCAGGAACAGTGCTCATAGTCATACACTTATCTGACATTGAGTGCTTATTTTTGGATGGGAAATGGAGTGTGTGTGGGGGTCAGTACCAGTGCTTTTAGTCAAACACTCATCCGACAGTTTGTGCCCATATTCGGATTGGAGATGGACTGTGTGTGGGGGTGAGGACCAGTGCTTTTAGTCTTACAATCATCCGACATTGAGTGCCTATATTCGGATTGGAGATGGAGGGTGTGTGGGGTCAGGACCAGTGCTCATAATCATACACTCATCTGACATTGTGTGGCTATATTCGGATTGGAGATGGAGTTTGTGTGGGGGTGAGGACCAGTGCTTTTATTCAAACATACATCCGACATTGTGTGCCTATATTTGGATTGGTGATGGAGTGTGTGTGGGGGTCAGGACCAGTGCTTTTAGTCATACACACATCCGACATTGAGTGCCTATTTTCGGATTGGAGATGGAGTGTGTGGGGGTCAGGACCAGTGCTCATTGTCATACACTTATCCAACATTGTGTGCCTATATTCGGATTGGAGATGGAGTGTGTGGGGGTCAGGACCAGTGCTCATATTCATACACTTATCCGACATTGTGTGCTTATATTCCGATTGGAGATGGAGTTTGTGCGGGGGTGAGGACCAGTGCTTTTAGTTAAACATTCATCCGACAATGTGTGCCTATATTCGGATTGGAGTTGGAGTGTGTGTGGGGGTCAGGACCAGTGCTTTTAGTCATACACACATCCGACATTGAGTGCCTATTTTCAGATTGGAGATGGAGTGTGTGGGGGTCAGGACCAGTGCTCATTGTCATACACTTATCCAACATTGTGTGCCTTTATTCGGATTGGAGATGGAGTTTGTGTGGGGGTGAGGACCAGTGTTTTTATTCAAACATTCATCCGACATTGTTTGCCTATATTCGGATTGGTGATGGAGTGTGTGTGGGGGTCAGGACCAGAGCTTTTAGTCATACACACATCCGACATTGAGTGCCTATTTTCGGATTGGAGATGGAGTGTGTGGGGGTCAGGACCAGTGCTCATTGTCATACACTTATCCAACATTGTGTGCCTATATTCGGATTGGAGATGTAGTGTGTGGGGGTCAGGACCAGTGCTCATAGTCATACACTTATCCGACATTGTGTGCCTATATTCGGATTGGACAATGAGTGTTTGTGGGGGTCAGGACCAGTGCATTTAGTCAAACATTTATCCGACATTGAGTGCCTATATTCGGATTGGAGATGGAGTGTGTGTGGTGTCAGGACCAGTTCTCATAGTCTTACACTTATCCGACATTGTGTGCCAATATTCGGATTGGAGATGGAATGTGTGTGGGTCAGGAACAGTGCTCATAGTCATACACTTATCCGACATTGAGTGCTTATTTTTGGATGGGAAATGGAGTGTGTGTGGGGGTCAGTACCAGTGCTCATAGTCATACACTCATCTGACATTGTGTGGCTATATTCAGATTGGAGATGGAGTTTGTGTGGGGGTGAGGACCAGTGCTTTTATTCAAACAAAAATCGACATTGTGTGCCTATATTCGGATTGGTGATGGAGTGTGTGTGGGGGTCAGGACCAGTGCTTTTAGTCATACACACATCCGACATTGAGTGCCTATATTCGGATTGGAGAGGGAGTGTGTGTGGGAGTCAGGACCAGTGCTTTTAGTCAAACATTCATCCGACATTGTGTGCCTATATTCGGATTGGAGATGGAGTGTGTGTGGGGGTCAGGACCAGTGCTAATTGTCATACACTTATCCGACATTGTGTGCCTATATTCGGATTGGAGAATGAGTGTTTGTGGGGGTCAGGACCAGTGCATTTAATCAAACATTCACCCGACATTGAGTGCCTATATTCGGATTGGAGATGGAGTGTGTGTGGTGTCAGGACCAGTTCTCATAGTCTTACACTTATCCGACATTGTGTGCCAATATTCGGATTGGAGATGGAATGTGTGTGGTTCAGGAACAGTGCTCATAGTCATACACTTATCCGACATTGAGTGCTTATTTTCTGATGGGAAATAGAGTGTGTGTGGGGGTCAGTACCAGTGCTTTTAGTCAAACATTCATCCGACATTGTGTGCCTTAGTCATACACTCATCCGACAGTTTGTGCCCATATTCGGATTGGAGATGGACTGTGTGTGGGGGTGAGGACCAGTGCTTTTAGTCTTACAATCATCCGACATTGAGTGCCTATATTCGGATTGGAGATGGAGTGTGTGTGGGGTCAGGACCAGTGCTCATAGTCATACACGCATCTGACATTGTGTGGCTATATTCGGATTGGAGATGGAGTGTGTGGGGGTCAGGACCAGTGCTCATTGTCATACACTTATCCAACAATGTGTGCCTATATTCGGATTGGAGATGGAGTGTGTGGGGGTCAGGACCAGTGCTCATAGTCATACACTTATCCGACATTGTGTGCCTATATTCGGATTGGACAATGAGTGTTTGTGGGGGTCAGGACCAGTGCATTTAGTCAAACATTCATCCGACATTGAGTGCCTATATTCGGATTGGAGATGGAGTGTGTGTGGTGTCAGGACCAGTTCTCATAGTCTTACACTTATCCGACATTGTTTGCCAATATTCGGATTGGAGATGGAATGTGTGTGGGTCAGGAACAGTGCTCATAGTCATACACTTATCCGACATTGAGTGCTTATTTTTGGATGGGAAATGGAGTGTGTGTGGGGGTCAGTACCAGTGCTTTTAGTCAAACACTCATCCAACAGTTTGTGCCCATATTCGGATTGGAGATGGAGTGGGTGTGGGGGTGAGGACCAGTGCTTTTAGTCAAACACTCATCCAACAGTTTGTGCCCATATTCGGATTGGAGATGGAGTGGGTGTGGGGGTGGGGACCAGTGGTTTTAGTCAAACATTCATACGACATTGTGTGCTTATATTCGGATTGGAGATTGAGTGTGTGTGGGGTCGGGACCAGTGCTCATAGTCATACACTCATCTGACATTGAGTGCCTATTTTCGGATTGGAGATGGACTGTGTGGGAGTCAGGACCAGTGCTAATTGTCATACACTTATCCGACATTGAGTGCCTATTTCGGATGGGAGATGGAGTGTGTGTGGGAGTCAGGACCAGTGCTTTTAGTCAAACATACATCCGACATTGTGTGCCTATATTCGGATTGGAGATGGAGTGTGTGGGGATCAGGACCAGTGCTCATAGTCATACACTTATCCAACATTGAGTGCTTATTTTTGGATGGGAAATGGAGTGTGTGTGGGGGTCAGTACCAGTGCTTTTAGTCAAACACTCATCCGACAGTTTGTGCCCATATTCGGATTGGAGATGGACTGTGTGTGGGGGTGAGGACCAGTGCTTTTAGTCTTACAATCATCTGACATTGTGTGGCTATATTCGGATTGGAGATGGAGTGTGTGGGGGTCAGGACCAGTGCTCATTGTCATACACTTATCCAACATTGTGTGCCTATATTCGGATTGGAGATGGAGTGTGTGGGGGTCAGGACCAGTGCTTATAGTCATACACTCATCCGACATTGTGTGCCTATATTCGGATTGGACAATGAGTGTTTGTGGGGGTCAGGACCAGTGCATTTAGTCAAACATTCATCCGACATTGAGTGCCTATATTCGGATTGGAGATGGAGTGTGTGTGGTGTCAGGACAAGTTCTCATAGTCTTACACTTATCCGACATTGTGTGCCAATATTCGGATTGGAGATGGAATGTGTGTGGGTCAGGAACAGTGCTCATAGTCATACACTTATCTGACATTGAGTGCTTATTTTTGGATGGGAAATGGAGTGTGTGTGGGGGTCAGTACCAGTGCTTTTAGTCAAACACTCATCCGACAGTTTGTGCCCATATTCGGATTGGAGATGGACTGTGTGTGGGGGTGAGGACCAGTGCTTTTAGTCTTACAATCATCCGACATTGAGTGCCTATATTCGGATTGGAGATGGAGTGTGTGGGGGTCAGGACCAGTGCTCATAGTCATACACTTATCCGACATTGTGTGCCTATATTCGGATTGGAGAATGAGTGTTTGTGGGGGTCAGGACCAGTGCATTTAGTCAAACATTCATCCGACATTGAGTGCCTATATTCGGATTGGAGATGGAGTGTGTGGGGGTCAGGACCAGTGCTCATAGTCATACACTTATCCAACATTGAGTGCTTATTTTTGGATGGGAAATGGAGTGTGTGTGGGGGTCAGTACCAGTGCTTTTAGTCAAACACTCATCCGACAGTTTGTGCCCATATTCGGATTGGAGATGGACTGTGTGTGGGGGTGAGGACCAGTGCTTTTAGTCTTACAATCATCCGACATTGAGTGCCTATATTCGGATTGGAGATGGAGTGTGTGTGGGGTCAGGACCAGTGCTCATAGTCATACACTCATCTGACATTGTGTGGCTATATTCGGATTGGAGATGGAGTGTGTGGGGGTCAGGACCAGTGCTCATTGTCATACACTTATCCAACATTGTGTGCCTATATTCGGATTGGAGATGGAGTGTGTGGGGGTCAGGACCAGTGCATTTAGTCAAACATTCATCCGACATTGAGTGCCTATATTCGGATTGGAGATGGAGTGTGTGTGGTGTCAGGACCAGTTCTCATAGTCTTACACTTATCCGACATTGTGTGCCAATATTCGGATTGGAGATGGAATGTGTGTGGGTCAGGAACAGTGCTCATAGTCATACACTTATCTGACATTGAGTGCTTATTTTTGGATGGGAAATGGAGTGTGTGTGGGGGTCAGTACCAGTGCTTTTAGTCAAACACTCATCGGACAGTTTGTGCCCATATTCGGATTGGAGATGGACTGTGTGTGGGGGTGAGGACCAGTGCTTTTAGTCTTACAATCATCCGACATTGAGTGCCTATATTCGGATTGGAGATGGAGGGTGTGTGGGGTCAGGACCAGTGCTCATAGTCATACACTCATCTGACATTGTGTGGCTATATTCGGATTGGAGATGGAGTTTGTGTGGGGGTGAGGACCAGTGCTTTTATTCAAACATACATCCGACATTGTGTGCCTATATTTGGATTGGTGATGGAGTGTGTGTGGGGGTCAGGACCAGTGCTTTTAGTCATACACACATCCGACATTGAGTGCCTATTTTCGGATTGGAGATGGAGTGTGTGGGGGTCAGGACCAGTGCTCATTGTCATACACTTATCCAACATTGTGTGCCTATATTCGGATTGGAGATGGAGTGTGTGGGGGTCAGGACCAGTGCTCATATTCATACACTTATCCGACATTGTGTGCTTATATTCCGATTGGAGATGGAGTTTGTGCGGGGGTGAGGACCAGTGCTTTTAGTTAAACATTCATCCGACAATGTGTGCCTATACTCGGATTGGAGTTGGAGTGTGTGTGGGGGTCAGGACCAGTGCTTTTAGTCATACACACATCCGACATTGAGTGCCTATTTTCAGATTGGAGATGGAGTGTGTGGGGGTCAGGACCAGTGCTCATTGTCATACACTTATCCAACATTGTGTGCCTTTATTCGGATTGGAGATGGAGTTTGTGTGGGGGTGAGGACCAGTGTTTTTATTCAAACATTCATCCGACATTGTTTGCCTATATTCGGATTGGTGATGGAGTGTGTGTGGGGGTCAGGACCAGAGCTTTTAGTCATACACACATCCGACATTGAGTGCCTATTTTCGGATTGGAGATGGAGTGTGTGGGGGTCAGGACCAGTGCTCATTGTCATACACTTATCCAACATTGTGTGCCTATATTCGGATTGGAGATGTAGTGTGTGGGGGTCAGGACCAGTGCTCATAGTCATACACTTATCCGACATTGTGTGCCTATATTCGGATTGGACAATGAGTGTTTGTGGGGGTCAGGACCAGTGCATTTAGTCAAACATTTATCCGACATTGAGTGCCTATATTCGGATTGGAGATGGAGTGTGTGTGGTGTCAGGACCAGTTCTCATAGTCTTACACTTATCCGACATTGTGTGCCAATATTCGGATTGGAGATGGAATGTGTGTGGGTCAGGAACAGTGCTCATAGTCATACACTTATCCGACATTGAGTGCTTATTTTTGGATGGGAAATGGAGTGTGTGTGGGGGTCAGTACCAGTGCTCATAGTCATACACTCATCTGACATTGTGTGGCTATATTCAGATTGGAGATGGAGTTTGTGTGGGGGTGAGGACCAGTGCTTTTATTCAAACAAAAATCGACATTGTGTGCCTATATTCGGATTGGTGATGGAGTGTGTGTGGGGGTCAGGACCAGTGCTTTTAGTCATACACACATCCGACATTGAGTGCCTATTTTCGGATTGGAGATGGAGTGTGTGGGGGTCAGGACCAGTGCTCATTGTCATACACTTATCCGACATTGTGTGCTTATATTCCGATTGGAGATGGAGTTTGTGTGGGGGTGATTGTTATAATGTGGGGTTACTTTTCATTCTTGAGACCCCTGGATGAGCCTCATGAAGCTCCTTGATCATAGTCTGTCTTCCTTGTGGTGGTATTATCACTCTACTTCCCCACAGGATGCACCCGTCCTCCACACTCAGTTCATGTTGTCGTCTCGTATAAGGCTGTATTTCTGGGTCGGTGCTCTGTGAGGGCCAGGAGCCCTGCAACAGCCACTGGTGGACTCTGGACAGAATAGGGTCCCGACGAGTCCAGTCCCGGATGTGTTTTACCTGCAGTGGTGTACCATTCATATGCTCCATAAGCAGCACCACCTCTTCCTCCTGTGGTATATTTCTGGGCTTTATGGGCAGTGGGAGTCTGCTCAGTGCGTCTGCATTCCCGTTTTTTGAGCCCTCCTTATACTCCAAGGTGTACTCATAAGCGGCTAAAAGTAATGCCCATCTCTGCATTCTGGCTGCCGCGAGTTGTGGGATGCCCTTACTCTCTCCCAAAAGGCCTAGCAGGGGTTTGTGATCAGTCGCAATAGTGCAGTGTTTTCCAAACAGATACTGGTGGAATTTTTTAAGACCAAAAATGATAGACAACGCCTCTTTCTCTAGGTGTGAATATCCCCGTTCTGCTGATGACAGTGACCGTGACATGTATCCGATTGGCCTGTCGGAGCCATCTGGAAACCGGTGTGATAATACTGCTCCCACGCCATAAGGTGATGCATCACAAGCCAAGTAGAGCGGCTTTGTCTCATCAAAATGCACTAATAATTTTTCAGACTGGAGGCACTTTTTTGCATCCTCAAATGCCTGGGTCTGACATTTTTCCCATCTCCATGGGGTTACTTTTCATTCAGGCAGTCAGACTTTCACCTGCGGGGTCCTATGAGACTCCTACTTAGGTAGTCTAATGAGTAACAGCTGTGTGTTGCATTGGACCTGTATTGCATTTGACAGCGTGAAATAAACATCACAAACGAGCATTCGGACTGGACAGTCAACTGCAAGTTTATCCCATCCTCATCGCCAATGAAATAAACATCACAAACGAGCATTCGGACTGGACCTTTACATTATTACATTGGCGACGAGGATGGGATAAACTTGCAGTTTAGCCGAACGGTAGAAAATGACGACGTATGGGAAAATCCATGAGTTTGATCAGGAAACAGATGATTGGCAGCAGTACGTGGAACGTCTGGAATTCTACTTTGTGGCTAACAAGATCACAGATGCAGGACAAAAGCGAGCCATATTCCTGAGTGCATGTGGAGGAAAAGTCTACGCGATGCTGCGCGATTTGTGTCTGCCGGGTAAGCCAGGAGATTGTGACTTGATGGGGCTATTGAAACTTTTGAGTGATCACTTCACACCTAAACCCAGTGCCATTGTGGAGCGTTTTAAGTTTCATTCAAAAACGAGACAGCAAGGACAGTCTGTGTCATCATTTATAGCCGAGTTGAAGAGAATAACGGAACATTGTGGGTTTGGGGCTACGTTAAATGACATGATTCGAGACAGACTGGTGTGCGGGATTAATGACGATCGCATTCAAAGGCGTCTGTTATCAGAACCGGATGACAGACTCACGTTGGCCAGGGCTATTGAGGTAGCAATCACAATGGAAACAGCGGCTAAAGATATAGCGGAGCTGCAGCACACGGGAGGGGAGGGACCCATTCATAAGGTGCAACTACAACCTGTAGCACCGGAGCGGAGACCACCGTCGGCAGGATGTTACAGATGTGGAGGAAATCACGGGCCGGCGGATTGCCGATTCATAGATGCAGTTTGCCATAACTGCCAAAGGCGAGGACATTTGGCTAGAAAATGCCGCAGCCCCAGGCAGGTCAGACAGCCTAGACAGAACCGGGGACAGGGACTGGGTGCAACCCACATACTGGAGTATGAAGAGGAGGATTATACACACAATCTGTATAATCTGGATGATGGAGAGAGAGTGGAGCCATACAGAGAGCAAGTGTCGGTGAATGGACATGACATTGACTTTGAAGTAGACACTGGGGCAGGTATGACTATTATTAATGAGGAAACCTACACTAAGATGGGAGGGGGGCCACTCCATCAAACAAAAATAAAACTGTACACATACACCAGAGACAGAGTAGGAGTGTTAGGCAAGATGCACGCACAAGTCACCTACAAAGGGCAGACCAAGAAATTGGCATTGTTGGTGGTAAAAGGGGAGGGGCCTAATCTGATGGAGAGAAATTGGCTCAAAGCTATGCGGCTAGACTGGAGAGCCATTTTCAGACTACAGATAGGTCAGCAGCAGGAGTTAACTGCTGGACCAGTGCTTTTAGTTAAACATTCATCCGACAATGTGTGCCTATATTCGGATTGGAGTTGGAGTGTGTGTGGGGGTCAGGACCAGTGCTTTTAGTCATACACACATCCAACATTGAGTGCCTATATTCGGATTGGAGATGGAGTGTGTGTGGGGGTGAGGACCAGTGCTTTTAGTCATACAATCGTCCGACATTGAGTGCCTATATTCGGATTGGAGATGGAGTGTGTGTTGGGTCAGGACCAGTGCTCATAGTCATACAATCATCCAACATTGAGTGCCTATATTCGGATTGGAGATGGAGTGTGTGTGGGTCAGTACCAGTGCTCATAGTCATACACTCATCCGACATTGTGTGGCTATATTTGGATTGGAGATGGAGTGTGTGTGGGGGTGAGGACCAGTGCTTTTAGTCAAACATTCATCCGACATTGTGTGCCTATATTCGGATTGGAGATTGAGTCTGTGTGGGGGTGAGGACCAGTGCTTGTAGTCAAACATTCATCCGACATTGTGTGCCTATATTCGGATTGGAGATGGAGTGTGTGTGGGGGTCAGGACCAGTGCTTTTAGTCATACACACATCCGAAATTGAGTGCCTATTTTCGGATTGGAGATGGAGTGTGTGGGGGTCAGTGCCAGTGCTCATAGTCATACACTTATTCAACATTGTGTGCCTATATTCGGATTGGAGAGGGAGTGTGTGTGGGAGTCAGGACCAGTGCTTTTAGTCAAACATTCATCCTACATTGTGTGCCTATATTTGGAATGGAGATGGAGTGTGTGGGGGTCAGGACCAGTGCTAATTGTCATACACTTATCCGACATTGAGTGCCTATTTCGGATGGGAGATGGAGTGTGTGTGGGAGTCAGGACCAGTGCTTTTAGTCAAACATACATCCGACATTGTGTGCCTATATTTGGAATGGAGATGGAGTGTGTGGGAGTCAGGACCAGTGCTCATAGTCATACACTTATTCGACATTGTGTGCCTATATTCGGATTGGAGAATGAGTGTTTGTGGGGGTCAGGACCAGTGCATTTAATCAAACATTCACCCGACATTGAGTGCCTATATTCGGATTGGAGATGGAGTGTGTGTGGTGTCAGGACCAGTTCTCATAGTCTTACACTTATCCGACATTGTGTGCCAATATTCGGATTGGAGATGGAATGTGTGTGGTTCAGGAACAGTGCTCATAGTCATACACTTATCCGACATTGAGTGCTTATTTTCTGATGGGAAATAGAGTGTGTGTGGGGGTCAGTACCAGTGCTTTTAGTCAAACATTCATCCGACATTGTGTGCCTTAGTCATACACTCATCCGACAGTTTGTGCCCATATTCGGATTGGAGATGGACTGTGTGTGGGGGTGAGGACCAGTGCTTTTAGTCTTACAATCATCCGACATTGAGTGCCTATATTCGGATTGGAGATGGAGTGTGTGTGGGGTCAGGACCAGTGCTCATAGTCATACACGCATCTGACATTGTGTGGCTATATTCGGATTGGAGATGGAGTGTGTGGGGGTCAGGACCAGTGCTCATTGTCATACACTTATCCAACATTGTGTGCCTATATTCGGATTGGAGATGGAGTGTGTGGGGGTCAGGACCAGTGCTCATAGTCATACACTTATCCGACATTGTGTGCCTATATTCGGATTGGACAATGAGTGTTTGTGGGGGTCAGGACCAGTGCATTTAGTCAAACATTCATCCGACATTGAGTGCCTATATTCGGATTGGAGATGGAGTGTGTGTGGTGTCAGGACCAGTTCTCATAGTCTTACACTTATCCGACATTGTTTGCCAATATTCGGATTGGAGATGGAATGTGTGTGGGTCAAGAACAGTGCTCATAGTCATACACTTATCCGACATTGAGTGCTTATTTTTGGATGGGAAATGGAGTGTGTGTGGGGGTCAGTACCAGTGCTTTTAGTCAAACACTCATCCAACAGTTTGTGCCCATATTCGGATTGGAGATGGAGTGGGTGTGGGGGTGAGGACCAGTGCTTTTAGTCAAACATTCATCCGACATTGTGTGCCTATATTCGGATTGGAGATTGAGTGTGTGTGGGGGTGAGGACCAGTGCTTGTAGTCAAACATTCATCCGACATTGTGTGCCTATATTCAGATTGGAGATGGAGTGTGTGTGGGGGTCAGGACCAGTGCTTTTAGTCATACACACATCCGAAATTGTGTGCCTATTTTCGGATTGGAGATGGAGTGTGTGTGGGGGTGGGGACCAGTGGTTTTAGTCAAACATTCATACGACATTGTGTGCTTATATTCGGATTGGAGATTGAGTGTGTGTGGGGTCGGGACCAGTGCTCATAGTCATACACTCATCCGACATTGTGTGCCAATATTCGGATTGGAGATGGAGTGGGTGTTGGGGTCAGGAGCAGTGCTTTTGGTCAAACATTCATCCGATATTGTGTGCCTCTGTCTGGATGGGAGATGTAGTGTGTGTGGGTCAGTACCAATGCTTTTAGTCAATCACTCATCCGACAGTGTGTGCCCATATTCGGATTGGAGATGGAGTGTGTGTGGGGGTCAGGACCAGTGCTTTTAGTCATACATTCATCCGACATTGTGTGCCTATATTCGGATTGGAGATGGAGTGTGTGTGGGGGTCAGGACCAGTGCTTTTAGTCGTACACACATCCGACATTATGTGCCTATATTCGGAATGGAGATGGAGTGTGTGGGGGTCAGGACCAGTGCTAATTGTCATACACTTATCCGACATTGAGTACCTATTTCGGATGGGAGATGGAGTGTGTGTGGGAGTCAGGACCAGTGCTTTTAGTCAAACATACATCCGACATTGTGTGCCTATATTCGGATTGGAGATGGAGTGTGTGGGGGTCAGGACCAGTGCTCATAGTCATACACTTATCCGACATTGTGTGCCTATATTCGGATTGGAGAATGAGTGTTTGTGGGGGTCAGGACCAGTGCATTTAGTCAAACATTCATCCGACATTGAGTGCCTATATTCGGATTGGAGATGGAGTGTGTGGGGGTCAGGACCAGTGCTCATAGTCATACACTTATCCAACATTGAGTGCTTATTTTTGGATGGGAAATGGAGTGTGTGTGGGGGTCAGTACCAGTGCTTTTAGTCAAACACTCATCCGACAGTTTGTGCCCATATTCGGATTGGAGATGGACTGTGTGTGGGGGTGAGGACCAGTGCTTTTAGTCTTACAATCATCCGACATTGAGTGCCTATATTCGGATTGGAGATGGAGTGTGTGTGGGGTCAGGACCAGTGCTCATTGTCATACACTTATCCAACATTGTGTGCCTATATTCGGATTGGAGATGGAGTGTGTGGGGGTCAGGACCAGTGCTCATAGTCATACACTCATCCGACATTGTGTGCCTATATTCGGATTGGACAATGAGTGTTTGTGGGGGTCAGGACCAGTGCATTTAGTCAAACATTCATCCGACATTGAGTGCCTATATTCGGATTGGAGATGGAGTGTGTGTGGTGTCAGGACCAGTTCTCATAGTCTTACACTTATCCGACATTGTGTGCCAATATTCGGATTGGAGATGGAATGTGTGTGGGACAGGAACAGTGCTCATAGTCATACACTTATCTGACATTGAGTGCTTATTTTTGGATGGGAAATGGAGTGTGTGTGGAGGTCAGTACCAGTGCTTTTAGTCAAACACTCATCCGACAGTTTGTGCCCATATTCGGATTGGAGATGGACTGTGTGTGGGGGTGAGGACCAGTGCTTTTAGTCTTACAATCATCCGACATTGAGTGCCTATATTCGGATTGGAGATGGAGGGTGTGTGGGGTCAGGACCAGTGCTCATAGTCATACACTCATCTGACATTGTGTGGCTATATTCGGATTGGAGATGGAGTTTGTGTGGGGGTGAGGACCAGTGCTTTTATTCAAACATACATCCGACATTGTGTGCCTATATTCGGATTGGTGATGGAGTGTGTGTGGGGGTCAGGACCAGTGCTTTTAGTCATACACACATCCGACATTGAGTGCCTATTTTCGGATTGGAGATGGAGTGTGTGGGGGTCAGGACCAGTGCTCATATTCATACACTTATCCGACATTGTGTGCTTATATTCCGATTGGAGATGGAGTTTGTGCGGGGGTGAGGACCAGTGCTTTTAGTTAAACATTCATCCGACAATGTGTGCCTATATTCGGATTGGAGTTGGAGTGTGTGTGGGGGTCAGGACCAGTGCTTTTAGTCATACACACATCCGACATTGAGTGCCTATTTTCAGATTTGAGATGGAGTGTGTGGGGGTCAGGACCAGTGCTCATTGTCATACACTTATCCAACATTGTGTGCCTTTATTCGGATTGGAGATGGAGTTTGTGTGGGGGTGAGGACCAGTGTTTTTATTCAAACATTCATCCGACATTGTTTGCCTATATTCGGATTGGTGATGGAGTGTGTGTGGGGGTCAGGACCAGTGCTTTTAGTCATACACACATCCGACATTGAGTGCCTATTTTCGGATTGGAGATGGAGTGTGTGGGGGTCAGGACCAGTGCTCATTGTCATACACTTATCCAACATTGTGTGCCTATATTCGGATTGGAGATGTAGTGTGTGGGGGTCAGGACCAGTGCTCATAGTCATACACTTATCCGACATTGTGTGCCTATATTCGGATTGGACAATGAGTGTTTGTGGGGGTCAGGACCAGTGCATTTAGTCAAACATTTATCCGACATTGAGTGCCTATATTCGGATTGGAGATGGAGTGTGTGTGGTGTCAGGACCAGTTCTCATAGTCTTACACTTATCCGACATTGTGTGCCAATATTCGGATTGGAGATGGAATGTGTGTGGGTCAGGAACAGTGCTCATAGTCATACACTTATCCGACATTGAGTGCTTATTTTTGGATGGGAAATGGAGTGTGTGTGGGGGTCAGTACCAGTGCTCATAGTCATACACTCATCTGACATTGTGTGGCTATATTCAGATTGGAGATGGAGTTTGTGTGGGGGTGAGGACCAGTGCTTTTATTCAAACAAAAATCGACATTGTGTGCCTATATTCGGATTGGAGATGGAGTGTGTGTGGGGGTCAGGACCAGTGCTTTTAGTCATACACACATCCGACATTGAGTGCCTATTTTCGGATTGGAGATGGAGTGTGTGGGGGTCAGGACCAGTGCTCATTGTCATACACTTATCCAACATTGTGTGCCTATATTCGGATTGGAGATGGAATGTGTGTGGGTCAGGAACAGTGCTCATAGTCATACACTTATCTGACATTGAGTGCTTATTTTTGGATGGGAAATGGAGTGTGTGTGGGGGTCAGTACCAGTGCTTTTAGTCAAACACTCATCCGACAGTTTGTGCCCATATTCGGATTGGAGATGGACTGTGTGTGGGGGTGAGGACCAGTGCTTTTAGTCTTACAATCATCCGACATTGAGTGCCTATATTCGGAATGGAGATGGAGGGTGTGTGGGGTCAGGACCAGTGCTCATAGTCATACACTCATCTGACATTGTGTGGCTATATTCGGATTGGAGATGGAGTTTGTGTGGGGGTGAGGACCAGTGCTTTTATTCAAACATACATCCGACATTGTGTGCCTATATTCGGATTGGTGATGGAGTGTGTGTGGGGGTCAGGACCAGTGCTTTTAGTCATACACACATCCGACATTGAGTGCCTATTTTCGGATTGGAGATGGAGTGTGTGGGGGTCAGGACCAGTGCTCATTGTCATACACTTATCCAACATTGTGTGCCTATATTCGGATTGGAGATGGAGTGTGTGGGGGTCAGGACCAGTGCTCATATTCATACACTTATCCGACATTGTGTGCTTATATTCCGATTGGAGATGGAGTTTGTGCGGGGGTGAGGACCAGTGCTTTTAGTTAAACATTCATCCGACAATGTGTGCCTATATTCGGATTGGAGTTGGAGTGTGTGTGGGGGTCAGGACCAGTGCTTTTAGTCATACACACATCCGACATTGAGTGCCTATTTTCAGATTGGAGATGGAGTGTGTGGGGGTCAGGACCAGTGCTCATTGTCATACACTTATCCAACATTGTGTGCCTATATTCGGATTGGAGATGGAGTGTGTGGGGGTCAGGACCAGTGCTCATAGTCATACACTTATCCGACATTGTGTGCTTATATTCCGATTGGAGATGGAGTTTGTGTGGGGGTGATTGTTATAATGTGGGGTTACTTTTCATTCTTGAGACCTCTGGATGAGCCTCATGAAGCTCCTTGATCATAGTCTGTCTTCCTTGTGGTGGTATTATCACTCTACTTCCCCACAGGATGCACCCGTCCTCCACACTCAGTTCATGTTGTCGTCTCGTTTAAGGCTGTATTTCTGGGTCGGTGCTCTGTGAGGGCCAGGAGCCCTGCAACAGCCACTGGTGGACTCTGGACAGAATAGGGTCCCGACGAGTCCAGTCCCGGATGTGTTTTACCTGCAGTGGTGTACCATTCATATGCTCCATAAGCAGCACCACCTCTTCCTCCTGTGGTATATTTCTGGGCTTTATGGGCAGTGGGAGTCTGCTCAGTGCGTCTGCATTCCCGTTTTTTGAGCCCTCCTTATACTCCAAGGTGTACTCATAAGCGGCTAAAAGTAATGCCCATCTCTGCATTCTGGCTGCCGCGAGTTGTGGGATGCCCTTACTCTCTCCCAAAAGGCCTAGCAGGGGTTTGTGATCAGTCGCAATAGTGCAGTGTTTTCCAAACAGATACTGGTGGAATTTTTTAAGACCAAAAATGATAGACAACGCCTCTTTCTCTAGGTGTGAATATCCCCGTTCTGCTGATGACAGTGACCGTGACATGTATCCGATTGGCCTGTCGGAGCCATCTGGAAACCGGTGTGATAATACTGCTCCCACGCCATAAGGTGATGCATCACAAGCCAAGTAGAGCGGCTTTGTCTCATCAAAATGCACTAATAATTTTTCAGACTGGAGGCACTTTTTTGCATCCTCAAATGCCTGGGTCTGACATTTTTCCCATCTCCATGGGGTTACTTTTCATTCAGGCAGTCAGACTTTCACCTGCGGGGTCCTATGAGACTCCTACTTAGGTAGTCTAATGAGTAACAGCTGTGTGTTGCATTGGACCTGTATTGCATTTGACAGCGTGAAATAAACATCACAAACGAGCATTCGGACTGGACAGTCAACTGCAAGTTTATCCCATCCTCATCGCCAATGAAATAAACATCACAAACGAGCATTCGGACTGGACCTTTACATTATTACATTGGCGACGAGGATGGGATAAACTTGCAGTTTAGCCGAACGGTAGAAAATGACGACGTATGGGAAACTCCATGAGTTTGATCAGGAAACAGATGATTGGCAGCAGTACGTGGAACGTCTGGAATTCTACTTTGTGGCTAACAAGATCACAGATGCAGGACAAAAGCGAGCCATATTCCTGAGTGCATGTGGAGGAAAAGTCTACGCGATGCTGCGCGATTTGTGTCTGCCGGGTAAGCCAGGAGATTCTGACTTGACGGGGCTATTGAAACTTTTGAGTGATCACTTCACACCTAAACCCAGTGCCATTGTGGAGCGTTTTAAGTTTCATTCAAAAACGAGACAGCAAGGACAGTCTGTGTCATCATTTATAGCCGAGTTGAAGAGAATAACGGAACATTGTGGGTTTGGGGCTACGTTAAATGACATGATTCGAGACAGACTGGTGTGCGGGATTAATGACGATCGCATTCAAAGGCGTCTGTTATCAGAACCGGATGACAGACTCACGTTGGCCAGGGCTATTGAGGTAGCAATCACAATGGAAACAGCGGCTAAAGATATAGCGGAGCTGCAGCACACGGGAGGGGAGGGACCCATTCATAAGGTGCAACTACAACCTGTAGCACCGGAGCGGAGACCACCGTCGGCAGGATGTTACAGATGTGGAGGAAATCACGGGCCGGCGGATTGCCGATTCATAGATGCAGTTTGCCATAACTGCCAAAGGCGAGGACATTTGGCTAGAAAATGCCGCAGCCCCAGGCAGGTCAGACAGCCAAGACAGAACCGGGGACAGGGACTGGGTGCAACCCACATACTGGAGTATGAAGAGGAGGATTATACACACAATCTGTATAATCTGGATGATGGAGAGAGAGTGGAGCCATACAGAGAGCAAGTGTCGGTGAATGGACATGACATTGACTTTGAAGTAGACACTGGGGCAGGTATGACTATTATTAATGAGGAAACCTACACTAAGATGGGAGGGGGGCCACTCCATCAAACAAAAATAAAACTGTACACATACACCAGAGACAGAGTAGGAGTGTTAGGCAAGATGCACGCACAAGTCACCTACAAAGGGCAGACCAAGAAATTGGCATTGTTGGTGGTAAAAGGGGAGGGGCCTAATCTGATGGGGAGAAATTGGCTCAAAGCTATGCGGCTAGACTGGAGAGCCATTTTCAGACTACAGATAGGTCAGCAGCAGGAGTTAACTGCTGGACCAGTGCTTTTAGTTAAACATTCATCCGACAATGTGTGCCTATATTCGGATTGGAGTTGGAGTGTGTGTGGGGGTCAGGACCAGTGCTTTTAGTCATACACACATCCAACATTGAGTGCCTATATTCGGATTGGAGATGGACTGTGTGGGGGTCAGGACCAGTGCTCATAGTCAAACACTTTTCCGACATTGTGTGCCTATATTCGGATTGGAGATGGAGTGTGTGTGGGGGTGAGGACCAGTGCTTTTAGTCATACAATCGTCCGACATTGAGTGCCTATATTCGGATTGGAGATGGAGTGTGTGTTGGGTCAGGACCAGTGCTCATAGTCATACAATCATCCAACATTGAGTGCCTATATTCGGATTGGAGATGGAGTGTGTGTGGGTCAGTACCAGAGCTCATAGTCATACACTCATCCGACATTGTGTGGCTATATTTGGATTGGAGATGGAGTGTGTGTGGGGGTGAGGACCAGTGCTTTTAGTCAAACATTCATCCGACATTGTGTGCCTATATTCGGATTGGAGATTGAGTCTGTGTGGGGGTGAGGACCAGTGCTTGTAGTCAAACATTCATCCGACATTGTGTGCCTATATTCGGATTGGAGATGGAGTGTGTGTGGGGGTCAGGACCAGTGCTTTTAGTCATACACACATCCGAAATTGAGTGCCTATTTTCGGATTGGAGATGGAGTGTGTGTGGGGGTCAGGACCAGTGCTTTTAGTCATACACACATCCGACATTGTGTGCCTATATTTGGAATGGAGATGGAGTGTGTGGGGGTCAGGACCAGTGCTAATTGTCATACACTTATCCGACATTGAGTGCCTATTTCGGATGGGAGATGGAGTGTGTGTGGGAGTCAGGACCAGTGCTTTTAGTCAAACATACATCCGACATTGTGTGCCTATATTTGGAATGGAGATGGAGTGTGTGGGAGTCAGGACCAGTGCTCATAGTCATACACTTATTCGACATTGTGTGCCTATATTCGGATTGGAGAATGAGTGTTTGTGGGGGTCAGGACCAGTGCATTTAATCAAACATTCACCCGACATTGAGTGCCTATATTCGGATTGGAGATGGAGTGTGTGTGGTGTCAGGACCAGTTCTCATAGTCTTACACTTATCCGACATTGTGTGCCAATATTCGGATTGGAGATGGAATGTGTGTGGTTCAGGAACAGTGCTCATAGTCATACACTTATCCGACATTGAGTGCTTATTTTCTGATGGGAAATAGAGTGTGTGTGGGGGTCAGTACCAGTGCTTTTAGTCAAACATTCATCCGACATTGTGTGCCTTAGTCATACACTCATCCGACAGTTTGTGCCCATATTCGGATTGGAGATGGACTGTGTGTGGGGGTGAGGACCAGTGCTTTTAGTCTTACAATCATCCGACATTGAGTGCCTATATTCGGATTGGAGATGGAGTGTGTGTGGGGTCAGGACCAGTGCTCATAGTCATACACTCATCTGACATTGTGTGGCTATATTCGGATTGGAGATGGAGTTTGTGTGGGGGTGAGGACCAGTGCTTTTATTCAAACATTCATCCCACATTGTGTGCCTATATTCGGATTGGAGATTGAGTGTGTGTGGTGGTCAGGACCAGTGCTTTTAGTCATACACACATCCGACATTGAGTGCCTATTTTCGGATTGGAGATGGAGTGTGTGGGGGTCAGGACCAGTGCTCATTGTCATACACTTATCCAACATTGTGTGCCTATATTCGGATTGGAGATGGAGTGTGTGGGGGTCAGGACCAGTGCTCATAGTCATACACTTATCCAACATTGTGTGCTTATATTCCGATTGGTAATGGAGTTTGTGTTGGGGTGAGGACCAGTGATTTTAGTTAAACATTCATCCGACAATGTGTGCCTATATTCGGATTGGAGTTGGAGTGTGTGTGGGGGTCAGGACCAGTGCTTTTAGTCATACACACATCCGACATTGAGTGCCTATTTTCGGATTGGAGATGGACTGTGTGGGGGTCAGGACCAGTGCTCATAGTCATACACTTTTCCGACATTGTGTGCCTATATTCAGATTGGAGATGGAGTGTGTGTGGGGGTGAGGACCAGTGCTTTTAGTCAAACATTCATCCGACATTGTGTGCCTATATTCGGATTGGAGATGGAGTGTGTGTGGGGGTCAGGACCAGTGCTTTTAGTCATACACACATCCGAAATTGAGTGCCTATTTTCAGATTGGAGATGGAGTGTGTGGGGGTCAGGGCCAGTGCTCATAGTCATACACTTATCCAACATTGTGTGCCTATATTCGGATTGGAGAGGGAGTGTGTGTGGGGGTCAGGACCAGTGCTTTTAGTCATACACACATCCGACATTGTCTGCCTATATTCGGAATGGAGATGGAGTGTGTGGGGGTCAGGACCAGTGCTAATTGTCATACACTTATCCGACATTGAGTGCCTATTTCGGATGGGAGATGGAGTGTGTGTGGGAGTCAGGACCAGTGCTTTTAGTCAAACATTCATCCGACAATGTGTGCCTATATTCGGATTGGAGATTGAGTGTGTGTGGGGGTGAGGACCAGTGCTTGTAGTAAAACATTCATCCGACATTGTGTGCATATGTTCGGATTGGAGATGGAGTGTGTGTGGGGGTCAGGACCAGTGCTTTTAGTCATAAAAATATCCGACATTGAGTGCCTATTTTCAGATTGGAGATGGAGTGTGTGGGGGTCAGGACCAGTGCTCATAGTCATACATTTATCCAACATTGTGTGCCTATATTCGGATTGGAGAGGGAGTGTGTGTGGGGGTCAGGACCAGTGCTTTTAGTCATACACACATCCGACATTGTCTGCCTATATTCGGAATGGAGATGGAGTGTGTGGGGGTCAGGACCAGTGCTAATTGTCATACACTTATCCGACATTGAGTGCCTATTTCGGATGGGAGATGGAGTGTGTGTGGGAGTCAGGACCAGTGCTTTTAGTCAAACATTCATCCGACATTGTGTGCCTATATTCGGATTGGAGATTGAGTGTGTGTGGGGGTGAGGACCAGTGCTTGTAGTAAAACATTCATCCGACATTGTGTGCATATGTTCGGATTGGAGATGGAGTGTGTGTGGGGGTCAGGACCAGTGCTTTTAGTCATAAAAATATCCGAAATTGAGTGCCTATTTTCAGATTGGAGATGGAGTGTGTGGGGGTCAGGACCAGTGCTCATAGTCATACATTTATCCAACATTGTGTGCCTATATTCAGATTGGAGATGGAGTGTGTGTGGGAGTCAGGACCAGTGCTTTTAGTCAAACATACATCAGACATTGTGTGCCTATATTTGGATTGGAGGTTGAGTGTGTGGGGGTCAGGACCAGTGCTCATAGTCATACACTTATCCGACATTGTGTGCCAATATTCGGATTGGAGATGGAATGTGTGTGGGTCAGGAACAGTGCTCATAGTCATACACTTATCCGACATTGAGTGCTTATTTTTGGATGGGAAATGGAGTGTGTGTGGGGGTCAGTACCAGTGCTTTTAGTCAAACACTCATCCGACAGTTTTTGCCCATATTCGAATTGGAGATGGACTGTGTGTGGGGGTGAGGACCAGTGCTTTTAGTCTTACAATCATCCGACATTGAGTGCCTATATTCAGATTGGAGATGGAGGGTGTGTGGGGTCAGGACCAGTGCTCATAGTCATACACTCATCTGACATTGTGTGGCTATATTCGGATTGGAGATGGAGTTTGTGTGGGGGTGAGGACCAGTGCTTTTATTCAAACATACATCCGACATTGTGTGCCTATATTCGGATTGGTGATGGAGTGTGTGTGTGGGTCAGGACCAGTGCTTTTAGTCATACACACATCCGACATTGAGTGCCTATTTTCGGATTGGAGATGGAGTGTGTGGGGGTCAGGACCAGTGCTCATTGTCATACACACATCCGACATTGAGTGCCTATTTTCAGATTGGAGATGGAGTGTGTGGGGGTCAGGACCAGTGCTCATTGTCATACACTTATCCAACATTGTGTGCCTTTATTCGGATTGGAGATGGAGTTTGTGTGGGGGTGAGGACCAGTGCTTTTATTCAAACATTCATCCGACATTGTTTGCCTATATTCGGATTGGTGATGGAGTGTGTGTGGGGGTCAGGACCAGTGCTTTTAGTCATACACACATCCGACATTGAGTGCCTATTTTCAATTGGAGATGGAGTGTGTGGGGGTCAGGACCAGTGCTCATTGTCATACACTTATCCAACATTGTGTGCCTATATTCGGATTGGAGATGGAGTGTGTGGGGGTCAGGACCAGTGCTCATAATCATACACTTATCCGACATTGTGTGCCTATATTCGGATTGGACAATGAGTGTTTGTGGGGGTCAGGACCAGTGCATTTAGTCAAACATTCATCCGACATTGAGTGCCTATATACGGATTGGAGATGGAGTGTGTGTGGTGTCAGGACCAGTTCTCATAGTCTTACACTTATCCGACATTGTGTGCCAATATTCGGATTGGAGATGGAATGTGTGTGGGTCAGGAACAGTGCTCATAGTCATACACTTATCCGACATTGAGTGCTTATGTTTGGATGGGAGATGGAGTGTGTGTGGGGGTGGGGACCAGTGGTTTTAGTCAAACATTCATACGACATTGTGTGCTTATATTCGGATTGGAGATTGAGTGTGTGTGGGGTCGGGACCAGTGCTCATAGTCATACACTCATCCGACATTGAGTGCCAATATTCGGATTGGAGATGGAGTGTGTGTTGGGGTCAGGACCAGTGCTTTTGGTCAAACATTCATCCGATATTGTGTGCCTCTGTCTGGATGGGAGATGTAGTGTGTGTGGGTCAGTACCAATGCTTTTAGTCAATCACTCATCCGACAGTGTGTGCCTATATTCGGATTGGAGATGGAGTGTGTGTGGGGGTGAGGACCAGTGCTTTTAGTCATACAATCGTCCGACATTGAGTGCCTATATTCGGATTGGAGATGGAGTGTGTGTGGGGTCAGGACCAGTGCTCATAGTCATACAATCATCCGACATTGAGTGCCGATTTTCGGATTGGAGATGGACTGTGTGGGGGTCAGGACCAGTGCTCATAGTCATACACTTTTCCGACATTGTGTGCCTATATTCAGATTGGAGATGGAGTGTGTGTGGGGGTGAGGACCAGTGCTTTTAGTCAAACATTCATCCGACATTGTGTGCCTATATTCGGATTGGAGATTGAGTGTGTGTGGGGGTGAGGACCAGTGCTTGTAGTCAAACATTCATCCGACATTGTGTGCCTATATTCGGATTGGAGATGGAGTGTGTGTGGGGGTCAGGACCAGTGCTTTTAGTCATACACACATCCGAAATTGTGTGCCTATTTTCGGATTGGAGATGGAGTGTGTGTGGGGGTGGGGACCAGTGGTTTTAGTCAAACATTCATACGACATTGTGTGCTTATATTCGGATTGGAGATTGAGTGTGTGTGGGGTCGGGACCAGTGCTCATAGTCATACACCCATCCGACATTGTGTGCCAATATTCGGATTGGAGATGGAGTGGGTGTTGGGGTCAGGACCAGTGCTTTTGGTCAAACATTCATCCGATATTGTGTGCCTCTGTCTGGATGGGAGATGTAGTGTGTGTGGGTCAGTACCAGTGCTTTTAGTCAATCACTCATCCGACAGTGTGTGCCCATATTCGGATTGGAGATGGAGTGTGTGTGGGGGTGAGGACCAGTGCTTTTAGTCATACAATCGTCCGACATTGAGTGCCTATATTCGGATTGGAGATGGAGTGTGTGTTGGGTCAGGACCAGTGCTCATAGTCATACAATCATCCGACATTGAGTGCCTATATTCGGATTGGAGATGGAGTGTGTGTGGGTCAGTACCAGTGCTCATAGTCATACACTCATCCGACATTGTGTGCCTATATTCGGATTGGAGATTGAGTGTGTGGGGGTGAGGACCAGTGCTTGTAGTCAAACATTCATCCGACATTGTGTGCCTATATTCGGATTGGAGATGGAGTGTGTGTGGGGGTCAGGACCAGTGCTTTTAGTCATACACACATCCGAAATTGAGTGCCTATTTTCGGATTGGAGATGGAGTGTGTGGGGGTCAGGGCCAGTGCTCATAGTCATACACTTATCCAACATTGTGTGCCTATATTCGGATTGGAGAGGGAGTGTGTGTGGGGGTCAGGACCAGTGCTTTTAGTCAAACATTCATCCGACATTGTGTGCCTATATTCGGATTGGAGATGGAGTGTGTGTGGGGGTGAGGACCAGTGCTTGTAGTCATACACACATCCGACATTGTGTGCCTATATTTGGAATGGAGATGGAGTGTGTGGGGGTCAGGACCAGTGCTAATTGTCATACACTTATCCGACATTGAGTGCCTATTTCGGATGGGAGATGGAGTGTGTGTGGGAGTCAGGACCAGTGCTTTTAGTCAAACATACATCCGACATTGTGTGCCTATATTCGGAATGGAGATGGAGTGTGTGGGGGTCAGGACCAGTGCTCATAGTCATACACTTATCCGACATTGTGTGCCTATATTCGGATTGGAGAATGAGTGTTTGTGGGGGTCAGGACCAGTGCATTTAATCAAACATTCACCCGACATTGAGTGCCTATATTCGGATTGGAGATGGAGTGTGTGTGGTGTCAGGACCAGTTCTCATAGTCTTACACTTATCCGACATTGTGTGCCAATATTCGGATTGGAGATGGAATGTGTGTGGTTCAGGAACAGTGCTCATAGTCATACACTTATCCGACATTGAGTGCTTATTTTCTGATGGGAAATAGAGTGTGTGTGGGGGTCAGTACCAGTGCTTTTAGTCAAACATTCATCCGACATTGTGTGCCTTAGTCATACAATCATCCGACATTGAGTGCCTATATTCGGATTGGAGATGGAGTGTGTGTGGGGTCAGGACCAGTGCTCATAGTCATACACTCATCTGACATTGTGTGGCTATATTCGGATTGGAGATGGAGTTTGTGTGGGGGTGAGGACCAGTGCTTTTAGTCAAACATTCATCCCACATTGTGTGCCTATATTCGGATTGGAGATTGAGTGTGTGCGGTGGTCAGGACCAGTGCTTTTAGTCATACACACATCCGACATTGAGTGCCTATTTTCGGATTGGAGATGGAGTGTGTGGGGGTCAGGACCAGTGCTCATTGTCATACACTTATCCAACATTGTGTGCCTATATTCGGATTGGAGATGGAGTGTGTGGGGGTCAGGACCAGTGCTCATAGTCATACACTTATCCGACATTGTGTGCTTATATTCCGATTGGAGATGGAGTTTGTGTTGGGGTGAGGACCAGTGCTTTTAGTTAAACATTCATCCGACAATGTGTGCCTATATTCGGATTGGAGTTGGAGTGTGTGTGGGGGTCAGGACCAGTGCTTTTAGTCATACACACATCCGACATTGAGTGCCTATTTTCGGATTGGAGATGGACGTGTGTGGGGGTCAGGACCAGTGCTCATAGTCATACACTTATCCGACATTGTGTGCCTATATTCAGATTGGAGATGGAGTGTGTGTGGGGGTCAGGACCAGTGCTTTTAGTCATACACACATCCGAAATTGTGTGCCTATTTTCGGATTGGAGATGGAGTGTGTGTGGGGGTGGGGACCAGTGGTTTTAGTCAAACATTCATACGACATTGTGTGCTTATATTCGGATTGGAGATTGAGTGTGTGTGGGGTCGGGACCAGTGCTCATAGTCATACACTCATCCGACATTGTGTGCCAATATTCGGATTGGAGATGGAGTGGGTGTTGGGGTCAGGACCAGTGCTTTTGGTCAAACATTCATCCGATATTGTGTGCCTCTGTCTGGATGGGAGATGTAGTGTGTGTGGGTCAGTACCAATGCTTTTAGTCAATCACTCATCCGACAGTGTGTGCCCATATTCGGATTGGAGATGGAGTGTGTGTGGGGGTGAGGACCAGTGCTTTTAGTCATACAATCGTCCGACATTGAGTGCCTATATTCGGATTGGAGATGGAGTGTGTGTTGGGTCAGGACCAGTGCTCATAGTCATACAATCATCCGACATTGAGTGCCTATATTCGGATTGGAGATGGAGTGTGTGTTGGGTCAGGACCAGTGCTCATAGTCATACAATCATCCGACATTGAGTGCCTATATTCGGATTGGAGATGGAGTGTGTGTGGGTCAGTACCAGTGCTCATAGTCAAACATTCATCCGACATTGTGTGCCTATATTCGGATTGGAGATGGAGTGTGTGGGGGTGAGGACCAGTGCTTGTAGTCAAACATTCATCCGACATTGTGTGCCTATATTCGGATTGGAGATGGAGTGTGTGTGGGGGTCAGGACCAGTGCTTTTAGTCATACACACATCCGAAATTGAGTGCCTATTTTCGGATTGGAGATGGAGTGTGTGGGGGTCAGGGCCAGTGCTCATAGTCATACACTTATCCAACATTGTGTGCCTATATTCGGATTGGAGAGGGAGTGTGTGTGGGGGTCAGGACCAGTGCTTTTAGTCATACACACATCCGACATTGTGTGCCTATATTCGGAATGGAGATGGAGTGTGTGGGGGTCAGGACCAGTGCTAATTGTCATACACTTATCCGACATTGAGTGCCTATTTCGGATGGGAGATGGAGTGTGTGTGGGAGTCAGGACCAGTGCTTTTAGTCAAACATTCATCCGACATTGTCTGCCTATATTCGGATTGGAGATGGAGTGTGTGTGGGGGTGAGGACCAGTGCTTGTAGTCAAACATTCATCCGACATTGTGTGCCTATGTTCGGATTGGAGATGGAGTGTGTGGGGGTCAGGACCAGTGCTCATTGTCATACACTTATCCAACATTGTGTGCCTATATTCGGATTGGAGATGGAGTGTGTGGGGGTCAGGACCAGTGCTCATAGTCATACACTCATCCGACATTGTGTGCCTATATTCGGATTGGAGAATGAGTGTTTGTGGGGGTCAGGACCAGTGCATTTAGTCAAACATTCATCCGACATTGAGTGCCTATATTCGGATTGGAGATGGAGTGTGTGTGGTGTCAGGACCAGTTCTCATAGTCTTACACTTATCCGACATTGTGTGCCAATATTCGGATTGGAGATGGAATGTGTGTGGGTCAGGAACAGTGCTCATAGTCATACACTTATCTGACATTGAGTGCTTATTTTTGGATGGGAAATGGAGTGTGTGTGGGGGTCAGTACCAGTGCTTTTAGTCAAACACTCATCCGACAGTTTGTGCCCATATTCGGATTGGAGATGGACTGTGTGTGGGGGTGAGGACCAGTGCTTTTAGTCTTACAATCATCCGACATTGAGTGCCTATATTCGGATTGGAGATGGAGGGTGTGTGGGGTCAGGACCAGTGCTCATAGTCATACACTCATCTGACATTGTGTGGCTATATTCGGATTGGAGATGGAGTTTGTGTGGGGGTGAGGACCAGTGCTTTTATTCAAACATACATCCGACATTGTGTGCCTATATTCGGATTGGAGATGGAGTGTGTGGGGGTCAGGACCAGTGCTCATTGTCATACACTTATCCAACATTGTGTGCCTATATTCGGATTGGAGATGGAGTGTGTGGGGGTCAGGACCAGTGCTCATATTCATACACTTATCCGACATTGTGTGCTTATATTCCGATTGGAGATGGAGTTTGTGCGGGGGTGAGGACCAGTGCTTTTAGTTAAACATTCATCCGACAATGTGTGCCTATATTCGGATTGGAGATGGAGTGTGTGGGGGTCAGGACCAGTGCTCATTGTCATACACTTATCCAACATTGTGTGCCTTTATTCGGATTGGAGATGGAGTTTGTGTGGGGGTGAGGACCAGTGCTTTTATTCAAACATTCATCCGACATTGAGTGCCTATTTTCGGATTGGAGATGGAGTGTGTGGGGGTCAGGACCAGTGCTCATTGTCATACACTTATCCAACATTGTGTGCCTATATTCGGATTGGAGATGGAGTGTGTGGGGGTCAGGACCAGTGCTCATAGTCATACACTTATCCGACATTGTGTGCCTATATTCGGATTGGACAATGAGTGTTTGTGGGGGTCAGGACCAGTGCATTTAGTCAAACATTCATCCGACATTGAGTGCCTATATTCGGATTGGAGATGGAGTGTGTGTGGTGTCAGGACCAGTTCTCATAGTCTTACACTTATCCGACATTGTGTGCCAATATTCGGATTGGAGATGGAATGTGTGTGGGTCAGGAACAGTGCTCATAGTCATACACTTATCCGACATTGAGTGCTTATTTTTGGATGGGAAATGGAGTGTGTGTGGGGGTCAGTACCAGTGCTCATAGTCATACACTCATCTGACATTGTGTGGCTATATTCAGATTGGAGATGGAGTTTGTGTGGGGGTGAGGACCAGTGCTTTTATTCAAACAAAAATCGACATTGTGTGCCTATATTCGGATTGGTGATGGAGTGTGTGTGGGGGTCAGGACCAGTGCTTTTAGTCATACACACATCCGACATTGAGTGCCTATTTTCGGATTGGAGATGGAGTGTGTGGGGGTCAGGACCAGTGCTCATTGTCATACACTTATCCAACATTGTGTGCCTATATTCGGATTGGAGATGGAGTGTGTGGGGGTCAGGACCAGTGCTCATAGTCATACACTTATCCGACATTGTGTGCTTATATTCCGATTGGAGATGGAGTGTGTGTGGGGGTGAGGACCAGTGCTTTTAGTCAAACATTCATCCGACATTGTGTGCCTATATTCGGATTGGAGATTGAGTGTGTGTGTGGGTGAGGACCAGTGCTTGTAGTCAAACATTCATCCGACATTGTGTGCCTATATTCGGATTGGAGATGGAGTGTGTGTGGGGGTCAGGACCAGTGCTCATTGTCATACACTTATCCAACATTGTGTGCCTATATTCGGATTGGAGATGGAGTGTGTGGGGGTCAGGACCAGTGCTCATATTCATACACTTATCCGACATTGTGTGCTTATATTCCGATTGGAGATGGAGTTTGTGCGGGGGTGAGGACCAGTGCTTTTAGTTAAACATTCATCCGACAATGTGTGCCTATATTCGGATTGGAGATGGAGTGTGTGGGGGTCAGGACCAGTGCTCATTGTCATACACTTATCCAACATTGTGTGCCTTTATTCGGATTGGAGATGGAGTTTGTGTGGGGGTGAGGACCAGTGCTTTTATTCAAACATTCATCCGACATTGTTTGCCTATATTCGGATTGGTGATGGAGTGTGTGTGGGGGTCAGGACCAGTGCTTTTAGTCATACACACATCCGACATTGAGTGCCTATTTTCGGATTGGAGATGGAGTGTGTGGGGGTCAGGACCAGTGCTCATTGTCATACACTTATCCAACATTGTGTGCCTATATTCGGATTGGAGATGGAGTGTGTGGGGGTCAGGACCAGTGCTCATAGTCATACACTTATCCGACATTGTGTGCCTATATTCGGATTGGACAATGAGTGTTTGTGGGGGTCAGGACCAGTGCATTTAGTCAAACATTCATCCGACATTGAGTGCCTATATTCGGATTGGAGATGGAGTGTGTGTGGTGTCAGGACCAGTTCTCATAGTCTTACACTTATCCGACATTGTGTGCCAATATTCGGATTGGAGATGGAATGTGTGTGGGTCAGGAACAGTGCTCATAGTCATACACTTATCCGACATTGAGTGCTTATTTTTGGATGGGAAATGGAGTGTGTGTGGGGGTCAGTACCAGTGCTCATAGTCATACACTCATCTGACATTGTGTGGCTATATTCAGATTGGAGATGGAGTTTGTGTGGGGGTGAGGACCAGTGCTTTTATTCAAACAAAAATCGACATTGTGTGCCTATATTCGGATTGGTGATGGAGTGTGTGTGGGGGTCAGGACCAGTGCTTTTAGTCATACACACATCCGACATTGAGTGCCTATTTTCGGATTGGAGATGGAGTGTGTGGGGGTCAGGACCAGTGCTCATTGTCATACACTTATCCAACATTGTGTGCCTATATTCGGATTGGAGATGGAGTGTGTGGGGGTCAGGACCAGTGCTCATAGTCATACACTTATCCGACATTGTGTGCTTATATTCCGATTGGAGATGGAGTGTGTGTGGGGGTGAGGACCAGTGCTTTTAGTCAAACATTCATCCGACATTGTGTGCCTATATTCGGATTGGAGATTGAGTGTGTGTGTGGGTGAGGACCAGTGCTTGTAGTCAAACATTCATCCGACATTGTGTGCCTATATTCGGATTGGAGATGGAGTGTGTGTGGGGGTCAGGACCAGTGCTTTTAGTCATACACACATCCGAAATTGAGTGCCTATTTTCAGATTGGAGATGGAGTGTGTGGGGGTCAGTGCCAGTGCTCATAGTCATACACTTATTCAACATTGTGTGCCTATATTCGGATTGGAGAGGGAGTGTGTGTGGGAGTCAGGACCAGTGCTTTTAGTCAAACATTCATCCGACATTGTGTGCCTATATTCGGATTGGAGATGGAGTGTGTGTGGGGGTCAGGACCAGTGCTTTTAGTCATACACACATCCGACATTGTGTGCCTATATTTGGAATGGAGATGGAGTGTGTGGGGGTCAGGACCAGTGCTAATTGTCATACACTTATCCGACATTGAGTGCCTATTTCGGAGGGGAGATGGAGTGTGTGTGGGAGTCAGGACCAGTGCTTTTATTCAAACATACATCCGACATTGTGTGCCTATATTTGGAATGGAGATGGAGTGTGTGGGGGTCAGGACCAGTGCTCATAGTCATACACTTATCCGACATTGTGTGCCTATTTTCGGATTGGAGAATGAGTGTTTGTGGGGGTCAGGACCAGTGCATTTAATCAAACATTCACCCGACATTGAGTGCCTATATTCGGATTGGAGATGGAGTGTGTGTGGTGTCAGGACCAGTTCTCATAGTCTTACACTTATCCGACATTGTGTGCCAATATTCGGATTGGAGATGGAATGTGTGTGGTTCAGGAACAGTGCTCATAGTCATACACTTATCCGACATTGAGTGCTTATTTTCTGATGGGAAATAGAGTGTGTGTGGGGGTCAGTACCAGTGCTTTTAGTCAAACATTCATCCGACATTGTGTGCCTTAGTCATACAATCATCCGACATTGAGTGCCTATATTCGGATTGGAGATGGAGTGTGTGTGGGGTCAGGACCAGTGCTCATAGTCATACACTCATCTGACATTGTGTGGCTATATTCGGATTGGAGATGGAGTTTGTGTGGGGGTGAGGACCAGTGCTTTTATTCAAACATTCATCCCACATTGTGTGCCTATATTCGGATTGGAGATTGAGTGTGTGCGGTGGTCAGGACCAGTGCTTTTAGTCATACACACATCCGACATTGAGTGCCTATTTTCGGATTGGAGATGGAGTGTGTGGGGGTCAGGACCAGTGCTCATTGTCATACACTTATCCAACATTGTGTGCCTATATTCGGATTGGAGATGGAGTGTGTGGGGGTCAGGACCAGTGCTCATAGTCATACACTTATCCGACATTGTGTGCTTATATTCCGATTGGAGATGGAGTTTGTGTGGGGGTGAGGACCAGTGCTTTTAGTTAAACATTCATCCGACAATGTGTGCCTATATTCGGATTGGAGTTGGAGTGTGTGTGGGGGTCAGGACCAGTGCTTTTAGTCATACACACATCCGACATTGAGTGCCTATATTCGGATTGGAGATGGACTGTGTGGGGGTCAGGACCAGTGCTCATAGTCATACACTTTTCCGACATTGTGTGCCTATATTCGGATTGGAGATGGAGTGTGTGTGGGGGTGAGGACCAGTGCTTGTAGTCAAACATTCATCCGACATTGTGTGCCTATATTCAGATTGGAGATGGAGTGTGTGTGGGGGTCAGGACCAGTGCTTTTAGTCATACACACATCCGAAATTGTGTGCCTATTTTCGGATTGGAGATGGAGTGTGTGTGGGGGTGGGGACCAGTGGTTTTAGTCAAACATTCATACGACATTGTGTGCTTATATTCGGATTGGAGATTGAGTGTGTGTGGGGTCGGGACCAGTGCTCATAGTCATACACTCATCCGACATTGTGTGCCAATATTCGGATTGGAGATGGAGTGTGTGTTGGGGTCAGGACCAGTGCTTTTGGTCAAACATTCATCCGATATTGTGTGCCTCTGTCTGGATGGGAGATGTAGTGTGTGTGGGTCAGTACCAGTGCTTTTAGTCAATCACTCATCCGACAGTGTGTGCCCATATTCGGATTGGAGATGGAGTGTGTGTGGGGGTGAGGACCAGTGCTTTTAGTCATACAATCGTCCGACATTGAGTGCCTATATTCGGATTGGAGATGGAGTGTGTGTTGGGTCAGGACCAGTGCTCATAGTCATACAATCATCCGACATTGAGTGCCTATATTCGGATTGGAGATGGAGTGTGTGTGGGTCAGTACCAGTGCTCATAGTCATACAGTCATCCGACATTGTGTGGCTATATTCGGATTGGAGATGGAGTGTGTGTGGGGGTGAGGACCAGTGCTTTTAGTCAAACATTCATCCGACATTGTGTGCCTATATTCGGATTGGAGATGGAGTGTGTGGGGGTGAGGACCAGTGCTTGTAGTCAAACATTCATCCGACATTGTGTGCCTATATTCGGATTGGAGATGGAGTGTGTGTGGGGGTCAGGACCAGTGCTTTTAGTCATACACACATCCGAAATTGAGTGCCTATTTTCGGATTGGAGATGGAGTGTGTGGGGGTCAGGACCAGTGCTCATAGTCATACACTTATCCAACATTGTGTGCCTATATTCGGATTGGAGAGGGAGTGTGTGTGGGGGTCAGGACCAGTGCTTTTAGTCATACACACATCCGACATTGTGTGCCTATATTCGGATGGAGATGGAGTGTGTGGGGGTCAGGACCAGTGCTCATAGTCATACACTTATCCGACATTGAGTGCCTATATTCGGATTGGAGATGGAGTGTGTGTGGGGGTCAGGACCAGTGCTTTTAGTCAAACATTCATCCGACATTGTGTGCCTATATTCGGATTGGAGATGGAGTGTGTGTGGGGGTGAGGACCAGTGCTTGTAGTCAAACATTCATCCGACATTGTGTGCATATGTTCGGATTGGAGATGGAGTGTGTGTGGGGGTCAGGACCAGTGCTTTTAGTCATACAAATATCCGACATTGAGTGCCTATATTCGGATTGGAGATGGAGTGTGTGGGGGTCAGGACCAGTGCTCATAGTCATACACTTATCCAACATTGTGTGCCTATATTCGGATTGGAGATGGAGTGTGTGTGGGAGTCAGGACCAGTGCTTTTAGTCAAACATACATCCGACATTGTGTGCCTATATTCGGATTGGAGATTGAGTGTGTGGGGGTCAGGACCAGTGCTCATAGTCATACACTTATCCGACATTGTGTGCCAATATTCGGATTGGAGATGGAATGTGTGTGGGTCAGGAACAGTGCTCATAGTCATACACTTATCCGACATTGAGTGCTTATTTTTGGATGGGAAATGGAGTGTGTGTGGGGGTCAGTACCAGTGCTTTTAGTCAAACACTCATCCGACAGTTTGTGCCCATATTCGGATTGGAGATGGACTGTGTGTGGGGGTGAGGACCAGTGCTTTTAGTCTTACAATCATCCGACATTGAGTGCCTATATTCGGATTGGAGATGGAGGGTGTGTGGGGTCAGGACCAGTGCTCATAGTCATACACTCATCTGACATTGTGTGGCTATATTCGGATTGGAGATGGAGTTTGTGTGGGGGTGAGGACCAGTGCTTTTATTCAAACATACATCCGACATTGTGTGCCTATATTCGGATTGGTGATGGAGTGTGTGTGTGGGTCAGGACCAGTGCTTTTAGTCATACACACATCCGACATTGAGTGCCTATTTTCGGATTGGAGATGGAGTGTGTGGGGGTCAGGACCAGTGCTCATTGTCATACACACATCCGACATTGAGTGCCTATTTTCAGATTGGAGATGGAGTGTGTGGGGGTCAGGACCAGTGCTCATTGTCATACACTTATCCAACATTGTGTGCCTTTATTCGGATTGGAGATGGAGTTTGTGTGGGGGTGAGGACCAGTGCTTTTATTCAAACATTCATCCGACATTGTTTGCCTATATTCGGATTGGTGATGGAGTGTGTGTGGGGGTCAGGACCAGTGCTTTTAGTCATACACACATCCGACATTGAGTGCCTATTTTCAATTGGAGATGGAGTGTGTGGGGGTCAGGACCAGTGCTCATTGTCATACACTTATCCAACATTGTGTGCCTATATTCGGATTGGAGATGGAGTGTGTGGGGGTCAGGACCAGTCAAGTCAAGTCAAGTCAAGTTTATTGTCACTTCACAGTTTACAGTTTAGTATAAAGCAGTGATGTGAAATTCTTGTGTGCAATACCCGACGACAGACAGCAGTTATAGAATAAGATAAAATAAAAATAGATAAAAATAGATAAAAATAGAATAAAAAATAGAATAAAAAATCGAAGGAATATAAAATAAAAATAAAAAAAATGCAATTTATAAAATGCAAAAATCAGCACAGAAAAGAGCAATATATATATATAAATCAATGTAATAAAATATACATTGTTATATGTTATACGCCCTTGTTCAGCAGCCTGATGGCCTGACTGTGGAAGCTATCTCTAAGCCTATTTGTACGACACTTGATACTGCGGTATCGCCTGCCTGACGGTAATAGTGAGTAAAGTTCGTGGCTGGGGTGGGCAATGTCTTTTATAATTCTTTTGGCCTTGGCCACGCACCGCTGGTTGTAAATGTCCAGGAGGGAGGGGAGCTCACCTCCAACGATATACTGGGCCGTCCGCACCACCCTTTGAAGCGCTCTGCGCTCGAGTGCCGTGCAGTTCCCGTACCAGGCGGTGATACACCCTGTCAGAACACTCTCGATGGTGCCGTTGTAGAATGTTCTCAGGATGCGGGGGCCCATGCTGAATTTCTTCAGACGCCTGAGAAAATACAGGCGTTGTTGGGCCTTTTTCACCACGTGTGTGGTGTGCGTGGACCATGTGAGGTCCTCGGAGATGTGCACGCCGAGGAACTTGAAGCTGCTGACCCTCTCTACTGCAACGCCGTCGATGGAGATAGGGCTGTGCTCTCCCCTCTGCCTCCTGAAGTCCACGATCAGCTCCTTGGTCTTCTTGACGTTGAGGGCGAGGCTGTTCTCCTGGCACCACTGCTCCAGCGATCCGACCTCCTCCCTGTAGGCTGTCTCGTCGTCGCCGGCGATCAGGCCCATCACTGTCGTGTCGTCAGCAAACTTGACGATGACGTTGGAGCTGTGCATAGCCATGCAGTCGTGGGTGTAGAGGGAGTAGAGGAGAGGGCTCAGCACGCATCCCTGGGGGGCTCCCGTGTTGAGGGTCAGTGGCTCTGATGTGGTGCTGCCCATCCTCACCACCTGGCGGCGGTCCGACAGGAGGTTCAGTATCCAGCTGCACATGGATGGGGGTACGCCTAGGCCTCTCAGCTTGGTGTCGAGCTTGGCAGGAACTATTGTGTTGAATGCTGAGCTGTAGTCCACAAACAGCATTCGCACATAACAGTTCTTCCCCTCCAAGTGGGAAAGGGCAGTGTGGAGGGCCATGGCAATTGCGTCGTCCGTGGATCTATTTTGACGATATGCAAATTGCCATGGGTCCAGCGTGGTAGGTAACACGGAGCAAATAAAGTCCTTGACCAACCTCTCGAAGCATTTGCTAACGATCGAGGTGAGGGCCACAGGTCTGTAGTCATTCAGGCATGTTACCTTGGTTTGTTTAGGGACAGGCACGATGGTGGATATCTTGAAGACCGCGGGGACAACAGCCTGGGACAGGGAGAGGTTGAAGATGTCTGCAAAGACATACAAAGTCATACACTTTTCCGACATTGTGTGCCTATATTCGGATTGGACATGGAGTGTGTGTGGGGATGAGGACCAGTGCTTTTAGTCATACACTTATCCAACATTGTGTGCCTTTATTCGGATTGGAGAGGGAGTGTGTGTGGGAGTCAGGACCAGTGCTTTTAGTCAAACATTCATCCGACATTATGTGCCTATATTCGGAATGGAGATGGAGTGTGTGGGGGTCAGGACCAGTGCTAATTGTCATACACTTATCCGACATTGAGTGCCTATTTCGGATGGGAGATGGAGTGTGTGTGGGAGTCAGGACCAGTGCTTTTAGTCAAACACTCATCCGACAGTTTGTGCCCATATTCGGATTGGAGATGGACTGTGTGTGGGGGTGAGGACCAGTGCATTTAGTCTTACAATCATCCGACATTGAGTGCCTATATTCGGATTGGAGATGGAGGGTGTGTGGGGTCAGGACCAGTGCTCATAGTCATACACTCATCTTACATTGTGTGGCTATATTCGGATTGGAGATGGAGTTTGTGTGGGGGTGAGGACCAGTGCTTTTATTCAAACATACATCCGACATTGTGTGCCTATATTCGGATTGGTGATGGAGTGTGTGTGTGGGTCAGGACCAGTGCTTTTAGTCATACACACATCCGACATTGAGTGCCTATTTTCGGATTGGAAATGGAGTGTGTGTGGGGGTCAGTACCAGTGCTTTTAGTCAAACAATCATCCAACAGTTTGTGCCCATATTCGGATTGGAGATGGACTGTGTGTGGGGGTGAGGACCAGTGCTTTTAGTCTTACAATCATCCGACATTGAGTGCCTATATTCGGATTGGAGATGGAGTGTGTGTGGGGTCAGGACCAGTGCTCATAGTCTTACAATCATCCGACATTGAGTGCCTATATTCAGATTGGAGATGGAGTTTGTGTGGGGGTGAGGACCAGTGCTTTTATTCAAACAAAAATCGACATTGTGTGCCTATATTCGGATTGGTGATGGAGTGTGTGTGGGGGTCAGGACCAGTGCTTTTAGTCATACACACATCCGACATTGAGTGCCTATTTTCGGATTGGAGATGGAGTGTGTGGGGGTCAGGACCAGTGCTCATTGTCATACACTTATCCAACATTGTGTGCCTATATTCGGATTGGAGATGGAGTGTGTGGGGGTCAGGACCAGTGCTCATAGTCATACACTTATCCGACATTGTGTGCTTATATTCCGATTGGAGATGGAGTTTGTGTGGGGGTGAGGACCAGTGCTTTTAGTTAAACATTCATCCGACAATGTGTGCCTATATTCGGATTGGAGTTGGAGTGTGTGTGGGGGTCAGGACCAGTGCTTTTAGTCATACACACATCCAACATTGAGTGCCTATATTCGGATTGGAGATGGACTGTGTGGGGGTCAGGACCAGTGCTCATAGTCAAACACTTTTCCGACATTGTGTGCCTATATTCGGATTGGAGAGGGAGTGTGTGTGGGAGTCAGGACCATTGCTTTTAGTCAAACATTCATCCGACATTATGTGCCTATATTCGGAATGGAGATGGAGTGTGTGGGGGTCAGGACCAGTGCTAATTGTCATACACTTATCCGACATTGAGTGCCTATTTCGGATGGGAGATGGAGTGTGTGTGGGAGTCAGGACCAGTGCTTTTAGTCAAACACTCATCCGACAGTTTGTGCCCATATTCGGATTGGAGATGGACTGTGTGTGGGGGTGAGGACCAGTGCTTTTAGTCTTACAATCATCCGACATTGAGTGCCTATATTCGGATTGGAGATGGAGGGTGTGTGGGGTCAGGACCAGTGCTCATAGTCATACACTCATCTTACATTGTGTGGCTATATTCGGATTGGAGATGGAGTTTGTGTGGGGGTGAGGACCAGTGCTTTTATTCAAACATACATCCGACATTGTGTGCCTATATTCGGATTGGTGATGGAGTGTGTGTGTGGGTCAGGACCAGTGCTTTTAGTCATACACACATCCGACATTGAGTGCCTATTTTCGGATTGGAAATGGAGTGTGTGTGGGGGTCAGTACCAGTGCTTTTAGTCAAACACTCATCCAACAGTTTGTGCCCATATTCGGATTGGAGATGGACTGTGTGTGGGGGTGAGGACCAGTGCTTTTAGTCTTACAATCATCCGACATTGAGTGCCTATATTCGGATTGGAGATGGAGTGTGTGTGGGGTCAGGACCAGTGCTCATAGTCTTACAATCATCCGACATTGAGTGCCTATATTCAGATTGGAGATGGAGTTTGTGTGGGGGTGAGGACCAGTGCTTTTATTCAAACAAAAATCGACATTGTGTGCCTATATTCGGATTGGTGATGGAGTGTGTGTGGGGGTCAGGACCAGTGCTTTTAGTCATACACACATCCGACATTGAGTGCCTATTTTCGGATTGGAGATGGAGTGTGTGGGGGTCAGGACCAGTGCTCATTGTCATACACTTATCCAACATTGTGTGCCTATATTCGGATTGGAGATGGAGTGTGTGGGGGTCAGGACCAGTGCTCATAGTCATACACTTATCCGACATTGTGTGCTTATATTCCGATTGGAGATGGAGTTTGTGTGGGGGTGAGGACCAGTGCTTTTAGTTAAACATTCATCCGACAATGTGTGCCTATATTCGGATTGGAGTTGGAGTGTGTGTGGGGGTCAGGACCAGTGCTTTTAGTCATACACACATCCAACATTGAGTGCCTATATTCGGATTGGAGATGGACTGTGTGGGGGTCAGGACCAGTGCTCATAGTCAAACACTTTTCCGACATTGTGTGCCTATATTCGGATTGGAGATGGAGTGTGTGTGCGGGTGAGGACCAGTGCTTTTAGTCATACAATCGTCCGACATTGAGTACCTATATTCGGATTGGAGATGGAGTGTGTGTTGGGTCAGGACCAGTGCTCATAGTCATACAATCATCCAACATTGAGTGCCTATATTAGGATTGGAGATGTAGTGTGTGTGGGTCAGTACCAGTGCTCATAGTCATACACTCATCCGACATTGTGTGGCTATATTTGGATTGGAGATGGAGTGTGTGTGGGGGTGAGGACCAGTGCTTTTAGTCAAACATTCATCCGACATTGTGTGCCTATATTCGGATTGGAGATTGAGTGTGTGTGGGGGTGAGGACCAGTGCTTGTAGTCAAACATTCATCCGACATTGTGTGCCTATATTCGGATTGGAGATGGAGTGTGTGTGGTGTCAGGAGCAGTTCTCATAGTCTTACACTTATCCGACATTGTGTGCCAATATTCGGATTGGAGATGGAATGTGTGTGGGTCAGGAACAGTATTCATAGTCATACACTTATCCGACATTGAGTGCTTATTTTTGGATGGGAAATGGAGTGTGTGTGGGGGTCAGTACCAGTGCTTTTAGTCAAACACTCATCCAACAGTTTGTGCCCATATTCGGATTGGAGATGGAGTGGGTGTGGGGGTGAGGACCAGTGCTTTTAGTCAAACATTCATCCGACATTGTGTGCCTATATTCGGATTGGAGATGGAGTGTGTGTGGGGGTGGGGACCAGTGGTTTTAGTCAAACATTCATACGACATTGTGTGCTTATATTCGGATTGGAGATTGAGTGTGTGTGGGGTCGGGACCAGTGCTCATAGTCATACACTCATCCGACATTGTGTGCCAATATTCGGATTGGAGATGGAGTGGGTGTTGGGGTCAGGACCAGTGCTTTTGGTCAAACATTCATCCGATATTGTGTGCCTCTGTCTGGATGGGAGATGTAGTGTGTGTGGGTCAGTACCAATGCTTTTAGTCAATCACTCATCCGACAGTGTGTGCCCATATTCGGATTGGAGATGGAGTGTGTGTGGGGGTGAGGACCAGTGCTTTTAGTCATACAATCGTCCGACATTGAGTGCCTATATTCGGATTGGAGATGGAGTGTGTGTTGGGTCAGGACCAGTGCTCATAGTCATACAATCATCCGACATTGAGTGCCTATATTCGGATTGGAGATGGAGTGTGTGTGGGTCAGTACCAGTGCTCATAGTCAAACATTCATCCGACATTGTGTGCCTATATTCGGATTGGAGATTGAGTGTGTGGGGGTGAGGACCAGTGCTTGTAGTCAAACATTCATCCGACATTGTGTGCCTATATTCGGATTGGAGATGGAGTGTGTGTGGGGGTCAGGACCAGTGCTTTTAGTCATACACACATCTGAAATTGAGTGCCTATTTTCGGATTGGAGATGGAGTGTGTGGGGGTCAGGGCCAGTGCTCATAGTCATACACTTATCCAACATTGTGTGCCTATATTCGGATTGGAGAGGGAGTGTGTGTGGGGGTCAGGACCAGTGCTTTTAGTCATACACACATCCGACATTGTCTGCCTATATTCGGAATGGAGATGGAGTGTGTGGGGGTCAGGACCAGTGCTAATTGTCATACACTTATCCGACATTGAGTGCCTATTTCGGATGGGAGATGGAGTGTGTGTGGGAGTCAGGACCAGTGCTTTTAGTCAAACATTCATCCGACATTGTCTGCCTATATTCGGATTGGAGATTGAGTGTGTGTGGGGGTGAGGACCAGTGCTTGTAGTAAAACATTCATCCGACATTGTGTGCATATGTTCGGATTGGAGATGGAGTGTGTGTGGGGGTCAGGACCAGTGCTTTTAGTCATAAAAATATCCGACATTGAGTGCCTATTTTCGGATTGGAGATGGAGTGTGTGGGGGTCAGGAGGACTTTCTGGAGGTCTTTCTGTCCGGGGAACAGAAAGACATGAGGGGATGTACATGACTTTGGTTGCACCAAGATCTGTTTATCATGAGACATACCCCCCCTCCGCGATCTTTATCGGAGAGAGCCTTTGTTCTGTCCGCCCGGTGAACGGAAAATCCCGTCGGCTCGATAGCTGCGTCGGTAACCCCCTCCGACATCCATGTCTCCGTAAGGCAGATAATACAATTGTCCCTAGTTTCCCGGTGGAATTGAATACGAGCCTGTAGTTCGCTTAACTTATTGTCCAGAGACTGTACATTAGCCAGTAGAATGGTGGGTAGTGGGGGGCGATCGGATCGACATCTCAGCCTGACTAGCACGCCGGCTCGCTTCCCTCGCTTCCTCCGGCGACGCTTGCGCGTAATCGTGCCCAAAATGGACGGAGATAGTCCAGCTGTGACTTCGGGCGGGACGTCCGAGTCGAAAGAATGAAAAAACTCCGGTAGGCGGCGAGCGACTGTCGATCTGATCTCCCAAAGTGTGCAGAAGTTATAAGTGAACTTGCTGCTAACATCCTGAACTAAAAAAGTTGCAATAAAAAGAATAAATAACAAAAAACTGCGTCGTCGTGCGGGAGCTCGCGACACGGCAGCCATCTCGTACGGCGCCATACTCCCAATGCTCATAGTCATACACTTATCCGACATTGTGTGCCTATATTCGGATTGGACAATGAGTGTTTGTGGGGGTCAGGACCAGTGCATTTAGTCAAACATTCATCCGACATTGAGTGCCTATATTCGGATTGGAGATGGAGTGTGTGTGGTGTCAGGACCAGTTCTCATAGTCTTACACTTATCCGACATTGTGTGCCAATATTCGGATTGGAGATGGAATGTGTGTGGGTCAGGAACAGTGCTCATAGTCATACACTTATCCGACATTGAGTGCTTATTTTTGGATGGGAAATGGAGTGTGTGTGGGGGTCAGTACCAGTGCTTTTAGTCAAACACTCATCCAACAGTTTGTGCCCATATTCGGATTGGAGATGGACTGTGTGTGGGGGTGAGGACCAGTGCTTTTAGTCTTACAATCATCCGACATTGAGTGCCTATATTCGGATTGGAGATGGAGTGTGTGTGGGGTCAGGAACAGTGCTCATAGTCATACACTCATCTGACATTGTGTGGCTATATTCGGATTGGAGATGGAGTGTGTGGGGGTCAGGACCAGTGCTCATTGTCATACACTTATCCAACATTGTGTGCCTATATTCGGATTGGAGATGGAGTGTGTGGGGGTCAGGACCAGTGCTCATAGTCATACACTCATCCGACATTGTGTGCCTATATTCGGATTGGACAATGAGTGTTTGTGGGGGTCAGGACCAGTGCATTTAGTCAAACATTCATCCGACATTGAGTGCCTATATTCGGATTGGAGATGGAGTGTGTGTGGTGTCAGGACCAGTTCTCATAGTCTTACACTTATCCGACATTGTGTGCCAATATTCGGATTGGAGATGGAATGTGTGTGGGTCAGGAACAGTGCTCATAGTCATCCACTTATCTGACATTGAGTGCTTATTTTTGGATGGGAAATGGAGTGTGTGTGGGGGTCAGTACCAGTGCTTTTAGTCAAACACTCATCCGACAGTTTGTGCCCATATTCGGATTGGAGATGGACTGTGTGTGGGGGTGAGGACCAGTGCTTTTAGTCTTACAATCATCCGACATTGAGTGCCTATATTCGGATTGGAGATGGAGGGTGTGTGGGGTCAGGACCAGTGCTCATAGTCATACACTCATCTGACATTGTGTGGCTATATTCGGATTGGAGATGGAGTTTGTGTGGGGGTGAGGACCAGTGCTTTTATTCAAACATACATCCGACATTGTGTGCCTATATTCGGATTGGTGATGGAGTGTGTGTGGGGGTCAGGACCAGTGCTTTTAGTCATACACACATCCGACATTGAGTGCCTATTTTCGGATTGGAGATGGAGTGTGTGGGGGTCAGGACCAGTGCTCATTGTCATACACTTATCCAACATTGTGTGCCTATATTCGGATTGGAGATGGAGTGTGTGGGGGTCAGGACCAGTGCTCATATTCATACACTTATCCGACATTGTGTGCTTATATTCCGATTGGAGATGGAGTTTGTGCGGGGGTGAGGACCAGTGCTTTTAGTTAAACATTCATCCGACAATGTGTGCCTATATTCGGATTGGAGATGGAGTGTGTGGGGGTCAGGACCAGTGCTCATTGTCATACACTTATCCAACATTGTGTGCCTTTATTCGGATTGGAGATGGAGTTTGTGTGGGGGTGAGGACCAGTGCTTTTATTCAAACATTCATCCGACATTGTTTGCCTATATTCGGATTGGTGATGGAGTGTGTGTGGGGGTCAGGACCAGTGCTTTTAGTCATACACACATCCGACATTGAGTGCCTATTTTCGGATTGGAGATGGAGTGTGTGGGGGTCAGGACCAGTGCTCATTGTCATACACTTATCCAACATTGTGTGCCTATATTCGGATTGGAGATGGAGTGTGTGGGGGTCAGGACCAGTGCTCATAGTCATACACTTATCCGACATTGTGTGCCTATATTCGGATTGGACAATGAGTGTTTGTGGGGGTCAGGACCAGTGCATTTAGTCAAACATTCATCCGACATTGAGTGCCTATATTCGGATTGGAGATGGAGTGTGTGTGGTGTCAGGACCAGTTCTCATAGTCTTACACTTATCCGACATTGTGTGCCAATATTCGGATTGGAGATGGAATGTGTGTGGGTCAGGAACAGTGCTCATAGTCATACACTTATCCGACATTGAGTGCTTATTTTTGGATGGGAAATGGAGTGTGTGTGGGGGTCAGTACCAGTGCTCATAGTCATACACTCATCTGACATTGTGTGGCTATATTCAGATTGGAGATGGAGTTTGTGTGGGGGTGAGGACCAGTGCTTTTATTCAAACAAAAATCGACATTGTGTGCCTATATTCGGATTGGTGATGGAGTGTGTGTGGGGGTCAGGACCAGTGCTTTTAGTCATACACACATCCGACATTGAGTGCCTATTTTCGGATTGGAGATGGAGTGTGTGGGGGTCAGGACCAGTGCTCATTGTCATACACTTATCCAACATTGTGTGCCTATATTCGGATTGGAGATGGAGTGTGTGGGGGTCAGGACCAGTGCTCATAGTCATACACTTATCCGACATTGTGTGCTTATATTCCGATTGGAGATGGAGTTTGTGTGGGGGTGAGGACCAGTGCTTTTAGTTAAACATTCATCCGACAATGTGTGCCTATATTCGGATTGGAGTTGGAGTGTCTGTGGGGGTCAGGACCAGTGCTTTTAGTCATACACACATCCAACATTGAGTGCCTATATTCGGATTGGAGATGGACTGTGTGGGGGTCAGGACCAGTGCTCATTGTCATACACTTATCCAACATTGTGTGCCTTTATTCGGATTGGAGATGGAGTTTGTGTGGGGGTGAGGACCAGTGCTTTTATTCAAACATTCATCCGACATTGTTTGCCTATATTCGGATTGGTGATGGAGTGTGTGTGGGGGTCAGGACCAGTGCTTTTAGTCATACACACATCCGACATTGAGTGCCTATTTTCGGATTGGAGATGGAGTGTGTGGGGGTCAGGACCAGTGCTCATTGTCATACACTTATCCGACATTGTGTGGCTATATTCAGATTGGAGATGGAGTTTGTGTGGGGGTGAGGACCAGTGCTTTTATTCAAACAAAAATCGACATTGTGTGCCTATATTCGGATTGGTGATGGAGTGTGTGTGGGGGTCAGGACCAGTGCTTTTAGTCATACACACATCCGACATTGAGTGCCTATTTTCGGATTGGAGATGGAGTGTGTGGGGGTCAGGACCAGTGCTCATTGTCATACACTTATCCAACATTGTGTGCCTATATTCGGATTGGAGATGGAGTGTGTGGGGGTCAGGACCAGTGCTCATAGTCATACACTTATCCGACATTGTGTGCTTATATTCCGATTGGAGATGGAGTTTGTGTGGGGGTGAGGACCAGTGCTTTTAGTTAAACATTCATCCGACAATGTGTGCCTATATTCGGATTGGAGTTGGAGTGTCTGTGGGGGTCAGGACCAGTGCTTTTAGTCATACACACATCCAACATTGAGTGCCTATATTCGGATTGGAGATGGACTGTGTGGGGGTCAGGACCAGTGCTCATAGTCAAACACTTTTCCGACATTGTGTGCCTATATTCGGATTGGAGATGGAGTGTGTGTGGGGGTGAGGACCAGTGCTTTTAGTCATACAATCATCCAACATTGAGTGCCTATATTCGGATTGGAGATGGAGTGTGTGTGGGTCAGTACCAGTGCTCATAGTCATACACTCATCCGACATTGTGTGGCTATATTTGGATTGGAGATGGAGTGTGTGTGGGGGTGAGGACCAGTGCTTTTAGTCAAACATTCATCCGACATTGTGTGCCTATATTCGGATTGGAGATTGAGTGTGTGTGGGGGTGAGGACCAGTGCTTGTAGTCAAACATTCATCCGACATTGTGTGCCTATATTCGGATTGGAGATGGAGTGTGTGTGGGGGTCAGGACCAGTGCTTTTAGTCATACACACATCCGAAATTGAGTGCCTATTTTCAGATTGGAGATGGAGTGTGTGGGGGTCAGTGCCAGTGCTCATAGTCATACACTTATTCAACATTGTGTGCCTATATTCGGATTGGAGAGGGAGTGTGTGTGGGAGTCAGGACCAGTGCTTTTAGTCAAACATTCATCCGACATTGTGTGCCTATATTCGGATTGGAGATGGAGTGTGTGTGGGGGTCAGGACCAGTGCTTTTAGTCATACACACATCCGACATTGTGTGCCTATATTTGGAATGGAGATGGAGTGTGCGTGGGGGTCAGGACCAGTGCTTTTGGTCAAACATTCATCCGATATTGAGTGCCTCTGTCTGGATGGGAGATGTAGTATGTGTGGGGGTCAGTACCAGTGCTTTTAGTCAAACATTCATCCGACAGTGTGTGCCCATATTCGGATTGGAGATGGAGTGTGTGTGGGGGTGAGGACTAGTGCTTTTAGTCATACAATCATCCGACATTGAGTGCCTCTATTCGGATTGGACATGGAGTGTGTGTGGGTTCAGGACCAGTGCTCATAGTCATACACTTATCCGACAATGTGTGCCAATATTCGGATTGGAGATGGAATATGTGTGGGTCAGGACCAGTGCTCATAGTCATACACTTATCCGACATTGAGTGCCTATTTTCGGATGGGAAATGGAGTGTGTGTGGGGGTCAGGAACAGTGCTTTTGGTCAAACATTCATCCGATATTGTGTTTCTCTGTCTGGATGGGAGATGGAGTGTGTGTGGGGGTTAGGACCAGTGCTCATAGTCATACACTCATCCGACATTTAGTGCCTCTATTCGGATTGGAGATGGAGTGTGTGTGGGTCAGCACCAGTGCTCATAGTCATTCACTCATCCGACATTGTGTGGCTATATTCGGATTTGAGATGGAGTGTGTGTGGGGGTGATGACCAGTGCTTTTAGTCAAACATTCATCCGACATTGGGTGCCTATATTCGGATTGGAGATGGAGTGTGTGTGGGGGTGAGGACCAGTGCTTTTAGTCAAACATTCATCCGATATTGTGTGCCTATATTCGGATTGGAGATGGAGTGTGTGTGGGGGTGAGGACCAGTGCTTGTAGTCAAACATTCATCCGACATTGTGTGCCTATATTCGGATTAGAGATGGAGTGTGTGGGGGTCAGGACCAGTGCTCATAGTCATACACTTATCCGACATTGTGTGCTTATACTCCGATTGGAGATGGAGTTTGTGTGGGGGTGAGGACCAGTGCTTTTAGTCAAACACTCATCCGACATTGTGTGCCTATATTCGGATTGGAAATGTAGTGTGTGTGGGGGTCAAGACCAGTGCTTTTAGTCAAACAATCGTCCGACATTGTTTGCCTATATTTGTATTGGAGATGGAGTGTGTGTGGGGTCGGGACCAGTGCTCATAGTCATACACTCATCCGACATTGTGTGCCAATATTCGGATTGGAGATGGAGTGTGCGTGGGGGTCAGGACCAGTGCTTTTGGTCAAACATTCGTCCGATATTGAGTGCCTCTGTCTGGATGGGAGATGTAGTATGTGTGGGGGTCAGTACCAGTGCTTTTAGTCAAACATTCATCCGACAGTGTGTGCCCATATTCGGATTGGAGATGGAGTGTGTGTGGGGGTGAGGACTAGTGCTTTTAGTCATACAATCATCCGACATTGAGTGCCTCTATTCGGATTGGACATGGAGTGTGTGTGGGTTCAGGACCAGTGCTCATAGTCATACACTTATCCGACAATGTGTGCCAATATTCGGATTGGAGATGGAATATGTGTGGGTCAGGACCAGTGCTCATAGTCATACACTTATCCGACATTGAGTGCCTATTTTCGGATGGGAAATGGAGTGTGTGTGGGGGTCAGGAACAGTGCTTTTGGTCAAACATTCATCCGATATTGTGTTTCTCTGTCTGGATGGGAGATGGAGTGTGTGTGGGGGTTAGGACCAGTGCTTTTAGTCATACACACATCCGACATTGAGTGCCTATTTTCGGATTGGAGATGGAGTGTGTGTGGGGTCAGGACCAGTGCTCATAGTCATACACTCATCCGACATTTAGTGCCTCTATTCGGATTGGAGATGGAGTGTGTGTGGGTCAGCACCAGTGCTCATAGTCATTCACTCATCCGACATTGTGTGGCTATATTCGGATTTGAGATGGAGTGTGTGTGGGGGTGATGACCAGTGCTTTTAGTCAAACATTCATCCGACATTGGGTGCCTATATTCGGATTGGAGATGGAGTGTGTGTGGGGGTGAGGACCAGTGCTTTTAGTCAAACATTCATCCGATATTGTGTGCCTATATTCGGATTGGAGATGGAGTGTGTGTGGGGGTGAGGACCAGTGCTTGTAGTCAAACATTCATCCGACATTGTGTGCCTATATTCGGATTAGAGATGGAGTGTGTGTGGGGGTCAGGACCAGTGCTTTTTGTCATACACATATCCGACATTGAGTGCCTATTTTCGGATTGGAGATGGAGTGTGTGGGGGTCAGGACCAGTGCTCATAGTCATACACTCATCCGACATTGTGTTGCTAT